>JAHLJT010000631.1:229936912-230057637 GCA_031308135.1 Acheta domesticus
AAAAATCGTGCGCGATCTGTGGTCCGTTTTTTATGGCTCTGCACTGCCATTCGCTTGATATTGATCGAAGAAACGGAACATTACCGATCAGAGCAGCCAGCCGCTAGAATTCGTCTACAGCTGTACAGGTAGTGACGAAAACTGTGCCACACTGGACTCAAACCCTCGGACCTCCGGACAGAGGCCCTGCACTGACATCAGTTGATGCCCTGAGATACCTCAGCTGGTCCGTAAAACTTTAGTTTGGTACATTTCCCCATGGTAAAGTGAACAATGCGGCATTATTTCGAGATAGAAAGTTTTCTCATCAAGTAAATCTGAGAACAGCAGTGTCGCATCAGAAATGAAACAGCCACCTTAACGAGCAATAAAACACTTAAGAGTACATTATTTCTACAGTAATTGCGTGTAAATGAGTAATCCTCGAGAGTGTTATTTGTTTCATTGTGATTCCACAATTTACGACATTTTGTTGAAGCCGCTGTGTACTATTCTCAAACCGAATATTCCATTCTAAAGTATTCCATTGAAACAGCTTTATTTACCAATGTCACACTGTTAGCCTACTCTGTCAATCTATAAACAAGTAGAATGTGTCATTATTTTACGATAAGTAATAATAAAAGATTAATAAATTCTAGAAAAAATGAATACTTGAAAAGACACGATAGGGTGTATAGCTACCTGAACTGGCAGATCAGTAAAGCTCACGGAGTTCCAAACATATGCTGCAAGTGGTACGAAGACTCAACAAAACCAGTGACGTCCGTTGGACTAGTGATAAATCGTATTGTACGACCTAACAAATTAAAACTGATTGTACCATAGAGGCCACCAACAAATCGGATACTGTTATCAGAGATTTGGAGAAAAATCGTGTCTACTTGTAGATATTGCTGTGCAGTGCGATCAAAAGGTCGCAACCAATGAGGCGGAGAAACGTCTAAATACAAGAGATTGGAAATCGATATCAATAGAATGTGTGGCGTAAAAGCACAGGACATCTTATCGGAGTTCTGGGATGTGTTCCTCAAAATTTGTGTAAGAACTTGGCTAAACTCCCAGGTCATTCAAAAGACTGGGAAGTGCAAGAAATTGCTTTATTTGAAACAGCCCACATTTTGCGCGAACTATTATGGAGGCACTGACAGAACTAGATTTGCTCCTCAGGAAGCTGGTTGCAACCCGAAGATGTTGAACTCATCTGAGTCACAACATCTTTGGTCGTGAAGTACAGGAGGAATAATAATAGTAATAATAGTAGTAATAATAAAAAATAGTAATAATAATAACAACAATAATAATGCTTTACTTGGATCAGTCCACATTATGCCCAAAGTATTGTAGAGCCACCGATAGTTCCTAGATCTACTCCTTAGGAATATGCTCTGGATAGCCGAGATCGCTAAGCAGTAGTGCCGTGGCGATCTCGGACGAAGGATCGCGGGTTCGAGTCCCGCCTCTGGCACGGGTGTGTTTGTGCATATGTACGTATGTTTGTTGTCCACTCACCCATCATCATCATCATCATCATTCCATATCCCATTTCTTCGGTGCTTACAACTCTGGGGGATAAAATTGGATTCAGCGCAGAATGCTGATCCCCTCAAATGCACTTGCCACGGGATAATGTTTCTGAGCCTTGCTGCAGGTGTATGTCCACGTGGTTCTAGCTGGCCAATTCGCGACCAAAATGAACCCAATAATAATAATAATAATAATAATAATAATAATAATAATAATAATAATAATGTGAGACCATCTCGAACGACACAATGAAAGAGAGAATTCGCAAGGAGTATTATAGAAGAGCGAGACTTGTCCTGCAGTCCGCTCTGAACTCAAGGAATAAAATAGCAGCAATACGTAGTTTGGCGGTCCCTGTAGCCGAATACAGTTTCGGACTAGTAGACTGGACTGAACAGGAAATTCGCATCATGGATCGAAAAACCAGAAAACTGCTTACAATGCATCATGTTGCCCACCCCCGATCTGATGTACATAGACTTTATGTGTCACGTAAGGAAGGAGGAAGAGGCCTGAGACAAATTGAAGCCTCCTGGCACAATGCAATAACCGGGATGGGAAAGTATGTAGTCAGCCATCAAGATGACCCTCTAATGAGGCAGGTCATGAAATCTGACCGAAGACTGGGAAACACAGGCATTGTAAGAGTAGCAAGAAGCATTGCGAACAAGACTATGCAAGACACCCAGAATGACAGAGACAGTGAACGTCTGATGCTACTTAACATGAAATTTGAGACAAAAAATATTAAATAAATCGTGGAGAGACAAACCACTCCATGGAAATATTTGAAACGAATGGACAAGGTGCAGATCAATAAAGATTAATCATTTATGTGGCTTAAAAGGGAAAGAATGAAGCCAGAATCGGAAGCACTTGTAATAGCTGCCCAAGATCAGGCCTTGAGAACACGACATTATGATAAAGCGGTTCTCAAAATTTCCCAAGATGATAAATACCGCATTTGTCAGGAACACGTAGAAACCATTGATCATATTGTCTCAGCTTGTCCAATTCTAGCAAAGACGAATACTTAAAAAGACACGACAGGGTGTGTAGCTACCTCCACTGGCAGATCTGTACCGCCCTCGAAGTTTCGAACACATGCCCCAAATGGTACGAACACTCACCGAAACCGGTGACGTGTGTTGGATTGTGTACGATATTGTACGACTAACAAATTCCAACTGATCGCATGATAGCGGCAAACAAACCGGATATAGTCATCCGGGATTTGGAGAACAAATCGTGTCGTTGTCGATGTTGCTGTACCTTGCGATCAAAACGTCGTTACCAGGGAGGCAGAGAAACGTCTTAAATACAAGAGTTTGGAAATTGAGATCCGCCGAATGTGGGGCGTAAAAGCACAGGTGGTCCCGATAGTTATCGGAGCTCTGGGATTTGTTCCGCAAAATTTGTGTAAGAACTTGTCTAAACTCCCAGGTAATTCAAAAGACTGGGAAGTGCAAGAAATAGCTTTAGTTGGAACAGCCCACATTTTGCGCAAAGGATTGTAGAGGCACCGACAGACCATAGATCTACTCCTTATAAACGTAGAAATAAACGTATTTCGTTAGGACGAGATCCTCTTACATATAGGGTGAGAGGTTAGGTGTAGAACTTACAGGAGAGTGATCAGTAGTAATTATAGTAATCGTAGAACCTTTTTTTGTTGGAAACTAGGTTTTGATATCACAATTTTGTACTCTTTCTAATGCGCCATTATTAGTTTAATTGACTTCGTCCTTGTAAAATTTCGCGTTATGTCCCATTCTTCACAGTCCTTTGCTTACAGTTAGGCCTAGTAGTTCTCTGAAATTTACTGCACATCCTGTCTTGCTACGAATAGTTTCTGCGGTCAACATTTTCAATTCAATTAGCCGCTTCACTTCAGCGTTTGTTTATTTAAATCAAACATAAATTCTCTGCTACTCCTATGCGATCAGCTGGTCCAAGATCTAGAGATGCGATGTTTTCAAAACATTTCTGAATTAAAGCGGATATTTTTTAACATCGACGTTTCGTCTTCAATATTTTTAAGTTTCCGATGTTTTGTTCGTAAATTTTATAGAAGTTAAAATTTACCACTGTCAGTTTTTGTATTCGAACCAAACGAATGCTGTTTACACAACCTTCATCGAACACATTGTCCCTCGCTCGAGATGATCCTTGTGATCTAGAATTTCCTACATTTTCAGCATTTCGCACATAAAGAAACAGTTAAAGTATACGCTGTGGTTGTTTGGCTTCCCCTTTCTTTGCGTACCCTTCTTCAGGAAAGGGAGTACAAACTCTTGAGATGACACTGAGAGCTCAGTTTTATTTTATTGATATTATTATATTTTTCAAATTTATTAGTTTAACTTTAATTATAAATTAATAAGCTCGACCACTGCCAAATTAAATGTTGCGCACGTAATTTTATGTTACAAATAACTAAACCAGCTTTAATGATTGATTGTTAATGACTCTGAGCCCGTCAATTGCTGAGGTTATTAGTCCTCTACGTGTAGAGCATGTTTTCCTCGGGGGTGGCGACGTTCTTCCCTGCTGGTTGGCGAGATCCGGCACCGACCTACCATCGGCTAGCAGGGTTTTCTCTAACCAGGTATCTCCCAGCGGCGGGGCACCGTCCTACCTGGGACAAGATCTAAGCTCCCGACCAAACCATCGATGCATGGACACCTCGTTTTATATTAGGTCGATTTATTATTAACATCGATATCTTAATTTTGAACATCAATGTTTGGTTATGTTTTCTCTGTCGATGTCGGATCACTACTGAACTTCTCGAGGGGCAGGCGTCGCCTCGCCCGCGGCCTTGCGCCATCGATTGCACGCGTGCGAGAGCGGGCGGCGGCGGCGCCGCCTCCGCCGCTGTCGCACGCGAACCATAAATCTGCGCCTATGCGCGTGCCGCTGCGGGCCTCCGTGAGTACAGCCTCATTTCCTCCTTGACCCGCAGGAAAAGAGAACGTCGGCACGTCTCTCCCCCAGTGAACCATTTGCATTCTTTTGCACTTGCTTTCCGAGCAACAATACCAGGCGGGGATCTGTTGATGGAGGTGTATGTATGTCAGGTGACTTACAGGGTTTTAATCGACTTTGGAATTGTTAGAGAATATATCTCCGTGCCTGTTAAAAAGCAATTTTATATGTACTTACAATTCATTCCAAAATGTTAACAATTTGGAATACTGTGATCGCATGCCATAGCTGTGATGAGTACAATGAGGTCATGATAAAAATATTATTCATAATTTATGTATGACAAAAAATATTGTCATTTAAAATTGTAATTTACTGGGAAACTTCCTATTTTATTAAGATAAATTGTACTTATACTTTAGTGTTTTACTTTAATTTATTACGTAATTAACAGGAAGGTGAGCCACGTTCCGAGCATAGGACCACAAGAACTTAATCTTCATTTTAATCTTCATTTATATTGGGAAAAACACATTTTCAGTATGATGCGGATTAATTGACACTGAATAAACGCCCTTAATTGGCATTGAAGAGTTATAGAATTATTATCACAACGTAGTTAAACAATTCAATCAAATGTCTTTTCTCAATATCAACATCTCGCTCGTATTTTTCCTATAAATATATTGATTCAGTATATCGGAAATTATTGATTCATCATATTAATTTGCGTTTATTCAGTGCCAATTAATCCGCATAATTTACGTAGTTATCTTCACGCCTTTTCTTCACGTCAAGGTAAATATCACTCCCGAATATAATTTTCCAAAATATTCGAAATATCAGGAGACAAAAATCATTTGAATGTTCCTGTTGTCTTAACAGCTTCCTCCAGCCCTCGATCATTCACGAGTGGAAAACTCCACGGTCGTGCCGACAAGTGCGTGACGGTGGCAGCAGTGGTCGCGCGCAGTAGCAACGCTGAACTGCGAAGCAGCACGAACGGAGACCACCCTGGCCACGCAGTTTTCAAGGATCACGAAATAGTTTCCGTCACAGCAGGAATGCTCCCTGTTCGAGATTAGCAATATTTTTTAACGTATTGTCTTCTAAACAAGAGGAATAATTGGTTTCAATAATGAAACAAACAAATACATTACTTACTAACATTAATTGCTGATCATGGAATAACAATTATTTACATGGATCTTGGCAGGAAAAATATGTCATGGCTGAATATGAGATATGTATTTAGAAAGCTTTTAGATGAAGAGACAGCAAATAAAATATATATCAATAGTAATTCAAAATTTTCACTGCATCTGTTTATATTTTTATTGTTTGCCTTCAATAAGATCTTAAACGTTTTAAGGGCTCAGTTAAGATCTTCAAAGTTTTGAAATGGGAGGAAAGTACATTCGGAAACACTAAGTGTTTTATGGAACGTGAATACATTTTAACTCACCAAAGTAGAATGTAAAGTGAAGTATTTTGTTTCTCCAAACAGCAACTTACCTGAAAAAATTAATGATATTATTTCTCAAAATTCTTTGAAAATAACAAATGTTAACAATAAGCAACAAAGATTTTCGTAACAATAAACAAAGATTCAAGAAAAACAAGAAAGACATTCATAGTATTTAATTACAAAATCAAAGTGAAGAACATGACGATCGAGGGTCTTTGACAAAATGTAAAAGATTCGCGACTATAGCGTCTGAAGAAAACAAAAATCGTTAATCACGCAAGTTGGATATGAGAAACAGTTACCTATGCTTTATCAAATGACGCTACAAATAATTTCAAAAACTTAACACGTAGTTGATTCGATTATGGAAGATACCGAATCAGCTAATCTCAGACTGACACATTAAAAAAATGTGAATATTCTAGTTACTTTTGCAATTATATGTCTTACTTTTTTATAGAAATATTTTAAGTGTCATAAATGGATAGCTGGGAATACGGAGGGAACGAATACGAAAATTTATGTTAATTTCGGCATTTTTAAAATGGCAAACATTTTTGAAAACGAAAAACATGTAATTTTCATTTTTATAAAGAGTATTTTGCTCTGAATCCCTTAGCATATTATGAAATAGCTTGACACAAATGCATCAATAAATTAGAATAGTAAATTCATCTACAATATTTTCCAATTTGTCAAAAATTTAATTATGAGCATGTCAGCATTCATGTATTAAGTGCATGAACATGTTAACATGAACATGTTATTCACACTCTTTTGGTACTCATTAGAACTGCAGTAAATATCACTCGTTCAAAAATAAATTATTTGTAACAGAATGTTATATTTCTAAATACACACTATTTTTTTCCATTGGAATTCCACTTCTTTGAAGGACATTACATTTCCGCATTTCGCAGAGAGGCAAGCGCCGCCTGTGCCCCACCAGTGCAACGCTACAAATTCGCCGGCGCATTCCTCCCGACAATTACAGAGGAGCCGCTGCCGGCGTTAACGAACGCAGCCCCACCTCAATTACTCGCGCGCCGCCTTGAGCGACAACTACCGCCACAGCCCCGCTTTCGTACCCGCCGCTACCGCCACTGCCATTGTTATCGTTATCGCATACTCCACCGCCATTGTTACAATTACCGTCTCCGTCTCCGTTACCGTCTCCGCCTCCGTTACCGTCTCCGCCTCCGTTACCGTCTCCGCCTCCGTTACCGTCTCCGCCTCCGTTACCGTCTCCGCCTCCGCCTCCGTTACCGTCTCCGCCTCCGCCTCCGTAACCGTCTCCGCCTCCGTTACCGTCTCCGCCTCCGTTACCGTCTCCGCCTCCGTTACCGTCTCCGCCTCCGTTACCGTCTCCGCTTCCGTTACCGTCTCCGCCTCCGTTACCGTCTCCGCCTCCGTTACCGTCTCCGCCTCCGTTACCGTCTCCGCCTCCGTTACCGTCTCCGCCTCCGTTATCGTCTCCGCCTCCGTTACCGTCTCCGCCTCCGTTACCGTCTCCGCCTCCGTTACCGTCTCCGCCTCCGTTACCGTCTCCGCCTCCGTTACCGTCTCCGCGTTCACCATCGTTACTATTAGCACGAATGCCACCGTTACTAGAGAGTTTTTGCATCCTCGAACGTGAAGTACTATCGATCTTCTGCGCATGCGCAGATACACTGAAGTGATGCGAAACTTGCATTGCGCGTGAGCAGAAGATCGATAGTACTTAACGTTCGAGAGTGCAAAAGCTCCCTATTGTTGTCTCCAGCACCGTTACAGTTGACGCCTCCACCGCCGTCACAGCTGGCGCCTGTGCCACTGTTAGCACCTCCGTCACCGCTCCCGCCGCAGCCGCAGCGGGGCGGAGCCCCCGACGAGACGCAGAGCTTTCGTCACCCTCGCGCCGCGCCGGTGCATTTCCTCAGTGAGCTGCTACAGGTTTGACCTTCCCCGAGGGACTCCTGAACTTGCCGCGGGGAAAAGGTCGATGTGTGAAAGGTGTCGTTGCAAAACGACAGCCTTCGGGGTTAAAAATACCCGCGCGTGCCGTATTTGTACTCGCGGACACGCGTCACGTTCAGAACCAGAAAGATACGTTCGAAGCACGTGTTCACGCAATGCTCGTCTTGGTGTTAGTGACGCACGCATTCTGTTTCCAAGAACAAACACCTTACTTTTAATTAAAAGTACTGAAGATGAATAATTGCGCTGCTTTCACACATTACGAATACCTGAAATATTATATATTTTTAATTGGACATCCAAATTAGACGAATAAGAGTAAAAAGGAATAAAAAGTAATATAACGTGGAGATGCTAATAATAATTAGCAGATGCTTATTGCGTGATTTCATTAAATATAACCACTCTGGTTCCCCAAATAACATTTTTCAGTTCTTGAAAAGCATCATCCCATATGAACATGAATTATTTATAGTCCTTTCTCGCATAGAGTTCAGATAAAAAATAAAATATCTGTAAAAAAAATATATAAAAATATTCCGTTCTAGTTTCTATCTAGATATAATAGTCGGCATTCCACTCATTTCTTATGTCGACGAACTAACACTTCCAACGTCAGCCAAATCGGTTGAACTCTCGGAACGTGACATTTTCACCGCTTGGCGATCGAGGGTAGCAGAGGGAAAAGTGGCTCGAACCCACTTGGAGCGTGGAGGTCTCCCACAGCCACTTAATCTACTTACAGCAGTGGGGCAGGAAAGTGCATACACAGCGCAAGTGTACAAAGAATCAATACACCCTCTCGACGGGAGCGAGGGCAAGACGGGGGCCCGTAAGGCGGAGGGGCGTGGCTGGGAGGGGCGGAGCAGGGCAGCTCGCGATCGAGAAAAGCGACTTGCGCCCGGAACCCGAGTCGAGCACAGCATCGCCATTACGGCGACTGGCGCTGGCCGGCAAAAACCCGAGAAGCGCTGCGGAGGATCGAACCCGATGTTCCCACACCAGCAGAATCTGGAGTTGGTGTTGCAAACACTCCGCGTCTGGGAGAAAGCCTGCTGGGTATATTCCTAAAAATACTTTTTAAAATTATTTCTCGTTTAAATTTCTCCAATCAGCTTAAATAAAAAATGTAACCACAATTATTTCCGCCAGCTTGTGTTCGTCAATTTAATCTCGTCTCAAGTACCCCGAGAGTGAAGGGAAAAGTATTTAATGAGAGCTGAGAGTGTTATCTGAACGTGAACGTGAACGCACACGGCGGATGGGATTCTGCAGCATCGTGTCGACACTACGTAACGTCAAAAAGAACAATTGCTTTATTTCTTATAGTTTTCGTTTGATGTCTATTCGGTTTGTCGTGCCACAGTATGGTGATGAGACGAAGTCTACGATAAAAGTGCCAGAAACATGAAAATCCCAATGTTTTAAGCAATCAAAAAACCTCGATCGAGACGTGCGGCAGGTTACGAGACGTAATGGTAGTACTGAATGCATTTCAATTATGACTAAGTTGTACTTACTGTATATAGTATATAGTTCGCTGACTAGTGTTGAAGATGGTTTTAGTCGTAAGAATAAATTATACATCAATTTCACAAAATACTCATTTCAAATTAATATTTAAAAACATAAAAAATGAATACATGGAACTGTTAAAGTTATCAGAGCATTCACCCTTGAGTGTCTACAACCTTTCTGGTCCTCCATGAAGTTTTAGGTTTATTGGTTTATTCACATTTTATTCATACACCTTAAATAAGTACTGAGCTGCGAGAATTTAAATGAGGGTGGAGTGAAAAGGAAACTAATATATTGGTAACAAGAGAGAAATCAGAAATGAACGAGACGTTGTTAAATGAAAATTATGTAAGCAGAAGCAAAATGTCAGTAAGTTAACGAAACAAATAATTTTTATTATTAAATACTTTTCTTAGAATTTACTTCCGTGTACGTACACGTAATAACACTTTTCATAAAATGAACCGCTATCCCACATAGTGGATCCAAAACGCATCATCCTTTCCACTTGACGAGTACTGTACCAAGCACGTCCCAGAAGCAATATCCACGCAGCTTCAACGGCCGAGGACCTGTTCGGCGACTGACGCGGCCGCGCCGCGGCAACCGATTCCACCGCCTCCGCCTACGCGCGCTTTCGCCCCCTCCACCACCGGCCCAGTTCGATACCCTCTCCCCCTCGCGCCGCGCCATCGCCATCTCCATCGCCATCACGCCGCCACCGCCGCCGCCACGCATACTGATCGCAGTAACGGCTCCCGCCTGTCAAACGCGCGCTGACGGGCGTCGACGGCGGCGGTGGCGGCGGTGGCGGCGGTCGCGGCGAAGGCGGCGGCGGTGGCGGCGGTGGCGGCGAAGGTGGCGGCGAAGGTGGCGGCGAAGGTGGCGGCGAAGGTGGCGGCGAAGGTGGCGGCGAAGGTGGCGGCGAAGGTGGCGGCGAAGGTGGCGGAGAAGGTGGCGGAGAAGGTGGCGGAGAAGGTGGCGGCGAAGGTGGCGGCGAAGGTGGCGGCGAAGGTGGCGGCGAAGGTGGCGGCGAAGGTGGCGGCGAAGGTGGCGGCGAAGGTGGTGGCGGTGGCGGCGGCGAAGGCGGCGGCGATGGCGGCGAAGGTGGCGGCGGTGGCGGCGGTGCAGGCGGCGGTGGCGGCGGTGCAGGCGGCGGTGGCGGCGGTGCAGGCGGCGGTGGTGGCGGTGCCGGCGGCGGTGGTGGCGGTGCCGGCGGCGGTGGCGGCGGTGGCGGCGGGGCCGGCGGCGGTGGCGGTGCCGGCGGCGGTGGCGGCGAAGGCTGTGAAGGCGGCGGTGGCGGTGGTGGCGCTGGTGGCGGTGGTGGCGGGTGGTGGTGGTGGCGGCGGCGGCGGCGGCGGCGGCGGCGGCGGCGGCGGCGGCGGCGGTGGTGGTGGTGGTGGTGGCGGCGGCGGCGGAAAGAGCAGCGACGGCCTGGCTGGAATGAATAAGCAGCGATTCCCTTAAGCGTCGATTCCCGGAAAAATAAGAAGGCCTAGCCTCGCAATTACGCCTCCGCCGAGGGTCACTCGCTGCGCAAGGAGGGCGCGCACTCGCTCTGTTTAGTTCACACAATACAAAGACGCGCAGGGGGAACAATACCGCGATCGTGAGACTGCCTGCTAAACTGTCACACTTTCACTTCTACCAACAGTTCATTGACATATGAAGCTTTCAACCGCGAGGCAGAAGTGATGATGCTACGAATAACTTTCAGCGACTACAAAAATGTATCAATACGAGTATTGAATTGAATAAAGTATTTATCGAATAGGCGCATTCTAGGTCATATGAATTATTTCTTTTATTGGTTTGAAAACGTATCATAATGTGTTATTACTAAATGAACATTATTGTCAAATAATCATACCGAATCCATTATTACAATAACTAACTGAAGACTACTCACCCTTCAAACGATTATCCAGTGCCCTACATATTCTTTAAAATGTATGCTGAAAAGAAGTTGAAAAATAATTCGCAGATCAAAGACCGGAAATAAACACTTTTTGAATTTTTTTGAAATACCTACGGATTAACTAATTTTAAACATTCTTTTCCACGAGAACAAATTCAGACCGAAAGATGAAATCACACATGAATGAAATAAAAGAGAAACAGCAGTAAAGTATACTCGAATGCAAAAAAAGGAGTGCAGACGTAATAGCAGAACAAAAATAGATGAGAGGAAACAGAAAACAAGAGCGAAAAGACGAAAGTAAAGAATAACACACGAAGAGGCGTTGGGCGCCAATTGCATCTCTGCGGTGCAGTGGGAAGTAACCCCGCGGAGGCGGCGAGGGCAGCGCCGCCGCAGGGTCTGCAGCTGCAAGCAGCGCAGAATGCACCGGGGTGGGGGCCGGCGGCGCTTCGACGCGACGGGTGCAGCCCGCTGCAGTGACGTCCGCAGCGAAAAGGACACCGGGTTAAAGAGGAGCGCAGAACGAGAGGCAACAGGGCGGGGCGAGGAATGGCAGGGCAAGGCGGGGAGGGGGAGAGCGGGGCGGGAAGAGCGGGACGGGGAAGAGCGGGGCGGGGGCAGAGCGGGGCGGGGCAGAGCGGGGCGGGGCAGAGCGGGGCGGGGCAGAGCGGGGCGGGGCAGAGCGGGGCGGGGCAGAGCGGGGCGGGGCAGAGCGGGGCGGGGCAGAGCGGGGCGGGGCAGAGCGGGGCGGGGTAGAGCGGGGCGGGGCAGAGCGGGGCGGGGCAGAGCGGGGCGGGGCAGAGCGGGGCGGGGCAGAGCGGGGCGAGGCAAAGCAAGGCGAGGCAAAGCGAGGCGGGGGAGAGCGGAGCGGGGAAAGAGCGGGCGGGAAGGGGCGGGGCGAGGCAGGACAGGGTTTCTTAGTTACGGAGAATAAGTAGCGCATTCCTTTGCACTAACGATTCCTTTGCAAAATGACACCGTCATTTTCTGTACAGTCGTCAGGAGCATTTCTACTGTGTTGTTAACCTCCAATCAATGTTCTCAAAACTCACTGTAAGCCTTCAATTGTTTTCATTTATCTTCAACGTCTGAATGTTTCCTAGCGAGGCGAGCAGATGAAAGGATATTTAATGGCCGCGGCCCTTTCAGGTTGCGCTACTCTACGGACTGTGGAGGGGAAAAGGATAGGACAAGGCAGGGGACCACATACTAAGGGTCTCTCTCTCTCTCTCTCTCTCTTTGTGTCGAGGCGCGGCACAACGCCTGCGACGCACAGGGGAAATGCTTGCACTAGAACTGCCAGCACTTGGAAAGAAATGGCGCCGAGGGTAAAGGGTCTTCGCCAAAACACGATAAATATGGTTTCTGGGTGACATTCATGGGTTTTTAGGCAATGGTTCTTATCTTTAAAACAAACCGAGTACGAATTCTAAGGAAAGTAAATCAATGTGGGGTCTATAAAAATATAAGACAGGATCGCCTGACATTCTGAACATCGTCTTTTCAACCGATACCTATTTACTAGTCCGAAATATCAAATGTCGATGCCACCTTTAATAAATCAGGAATGGAGAAAATCTTGGATGCAATGGTGCTAACGTAATATTATTCATAAATTTCTCTTTGCGCTAGCTTAAATTACATTGAGAAAATAATGTATTATGTAACATTGCAAAATTCAAGGAAGTTACTCGTAATGAATCAACATGAAACACTTTAACGACATCTCAATTTCACATTTTCAAAATCCCACCAAACCTTATCTAATATGTTTACAAATCGTTGAACATCTTATTCCAAAGCACCAGAAACTCCACATTCGCTTGTACAATCGCAGAGTTTCGATGAGGTATCTCGTTTAGAGTTACGTGTGTTACATGCTCGACCAATCAAGAGCGCACTTCACTTGAACAAGCACAACATCGCGCCCAACGCAAAGCGATGGTCAAAACCCGCACGCGCTTAACGAATGCAACAAGGCGTCGGCTCCGCGCCGGCGGATCAGCGCTTCGCTATGTAGCATAACGAAGGCAATTGTTCTCGCAGGTGGATGCGTGTTCGACAAAAATGAATCGCTCGCGAGGCGCGCGCCTGGCAGCTGTTCGCCCCGGTCCGCGACGAAGGCGGCTGCGCACGATGGGCCGGATCTGGGGAAAAGGCGGACAACAATGCCTTCCTTTCACCCTCCGGTGGGCGCTGTCCCATCACTTCCCACCGGAAGGCGCGTTCGGCACTCCGTGCCGCATTCGTCAACTTCGATTTCCGCGTCAATAGTTATTACTTTTGTTATTGAATGTGAAGGAAATATTCTTTATTTATTTATTTTTTACATTTTATTTGATAATAACTAACTAAATAGCATACGAAATAACAAAATGAATAAGAACCTGATGCATCAGTCGCTCCTACCATGTCTTGGTAAGTGTTATATGAAGGGGAATGAATACGGCGCAAACGTTTCTTCGGAAACAACGCATTTAAATTTGAATTAGTAGTTAGTACTCCAAAATCTGTGTCATAAAGCTCAATAACAATACAGCCGTTTAGAATTCTAGTGGATAAAATACTCAAATATTATACTTACATGACAAAGCACGTGCAGTACGGAGTGCCGCAACCGTTGCAGAGTTTAAATTACTAATGAATAACGATCGATTGGCAGTGTCTAAAATCGAGATTTGAGTGTCATCCGGTTGAAAATATAATGAACGAAGAATAACTATGAGCTTAATAGTGCGACCTCAATTACTTACACGAAATCAACAATAATGTAATAATGCGGCCCTGAGTGCCGCTACGCGCCCGCCGGAGGGTTAATCTACGGTTCGTATACGCTGGGGCGATCAGAAAGATGGAGGTGGTGGGCTGGTTGGAGCAACTTGCCCCTGCCCCGCATTTGGGGCCCCCGATTTTTTTAATTCATTCAGAAGAAATTTTAAAAATGTTGGTTTTGTGGTGAGACATCGTTGGCACTTAAAATTAAATGATCACAGGTGTTGTCATTGCCAACCATGTTATTTATTTCGACAATATCAGCTTTCGATGGCCTAGCCATCATCATCAGTTTCTGCTGTCTGGAAGCCACGTAGTCGGTAGTCGTTTTGTGGCTTCCAGACAGCAGAAACTGATGATGATGGCTAAGCTGCCATCGAAAGCTGCTATTGTTGAAATAAATAACATGGTTGGCAGTGACACCTGTGATCGTTTAATTAAAAAATGTATTTATCTCTAATCCAAGTTTAACGCTACAAGTTATTTCTGATGCATGGAGAAATTAATTCTGTTTAAGAACTGGGGAGGAGTGAATTTTTTGTTTGACATAAGGGGCCCCGTGTATCAATTACCCCAGCCCCTTGTTTTCTCTGGGTGCCCCTACGTAGTCCCGTCAACTATGGGAACGTATTTCTTAGTTCTACCTCACAGTCCCGAAAACTTTTGACGATAGCCCAAATTTCCGTATTTTGTGGGATCCCGTTTTTCGCTATTGGATTCCAAGGCAAAAATAGTAATTATGTAATTAAATATGTTCTACTGAACACCACGCAAAAACAAAAACCATATTAAGACTTTCTAAAAGCCCTCCTGTGACACGCACACCTCAGAGTTTCGGGGACTTCAAAACATATTTCCATTCTTATCTCTCCGAACTTAGCTCTGAAGTAATGATTTTTGACTTATTTATAAACCCTGGTGCATCGTAAATAGCCGAGTTGAACTGCCTGGATGGGATTTCTGCAGAATGGCGGCTCGGTTCAATGATTTCCTTCTATTAATACCAGGCGGATGGCGATGCAGAATCTCAATCACCTGACCGCTTTCCTTTCTTTCAAACTATCTTCATTTTAGAACTTCACCTTTAAAGTTAATTCACTATACTATTGAAGACCTCGGAGCAATAAATTAGATGCCACTATACGTAACTTTTAAGAAAAAGGTAAGTGAAGGTTTAGGCATTGCATTCTACGCATTGGGATAAAGAATATTAATTTATCAATTACACTGCCATCTTGCGGCGAAGCTTTAAAATATAAACCTAGATATCTAGACTAAAAATGTGTCTAGACTAAAATCTAGACACATCTATGGGGCGTCGAAATACACTAATATGTCAATTTCATCAGAAATGTGGCATTGCATGTTATTGCCCCAAGGTCTTCAATTGATGGGAGTTGGAAACTTAATGAACGTATTCTCTTTGTAATACTCTCTGTAATAAATACTTTTTTAACAGTCGAGTACTAAATTCGTTTTTTAAAATAAGTATTATTAAATATAAGAAATAAAACTAAGATTTAACATCAACAATTATAGGAAAATGTGAATTCCGAATTCGAATGAAACTTGACAGTGAGGTTTACTGAAAAATGTTGCTGAAAATAAAGTTTTCCGGCCTTCAGTACAATAATGGATAAAAACAACATATAGCATTTAACATCAAGCAATGGAACAATTTTCATTCGTAGGTGTTTGAGCCACGCAAATGGGACAGTTTTAAAAACAATATTTCGGCCGCGGTTTTGCACCCTTCAGACCACCGTGCGGCTGAGGCGGCGGCGGCGGCGGCAGCGGAGCTACGTGCCTGGGCTCCGCCACAGCTCTCGCGGCGACCAGCTCGCACAATAAAAGCGTAATTTACAGCGCGTACTTCGCGCCGCGCTACGCCACGCACCACCAGCGCCAACGGTGGCAACGCTCGTCGGGTGCTATAGAAGAATTCACGTAAGAACAAGCAAAAGTGACAGTTCGCTAAACAAGTGAACATCACATGTAATCCAGAAAAGTATCCCTCCGCCGCGGCAGCTGTTCAGAAACACGTGCACCAGTATGCACCTTACATTCAAGACTCGGTTTTAAAATAAACATAATACTTATCATGCATAAAGTAAATTCCATATAATGTGTATAAAAAATATTTTGTTTACAGAAGAGCATAGCACTGCTTTTCCTAATTTCATTTATTTCTCATGGCGCACTATATTTTCGTCGGACGAGGACATCACAAAAGGAAGCGTCGAAACCATTTACAAGTTAGCCAACTGCAAACGAAGGAATCGAGGAAGGAGAGTTCAATGGGATCAAGGACACAACGACCACAGAACCTTCGGTTATGTTGCCAGCACTAGCTGTCAAAATTGCTTGTTCTTACATGAATCTCTCTTTACCGCCGGCGCTGTCGCCTCCGCAGTCGTCGCTCCCCGTGCCCCCGCTGCGGAAGATGCACTGGCCTTCCGTAGCGTAGGTGCAGTGGAGAGTACTCGCCACAGATTGTCTAAATATTGAATAGTATATTCTGGTTCATTCCTGGTGGAGTTCAAAATGTACAGAATAAATTTTCTTTATTCCTTTGGCAACATGTAACGAAATCATTATCCATCTATCTCGAACCATGTGTCAAAATCAGTGGCACATTGAGGGGGCGAGGGTCATAAGGGTCTAAGCCCCTCCAGAGGCCGATGACACCTATTCACATTGACAGGTTTTACAACTTTTCTATAGAAAGGAAAGTCATTCTGAATTGAATACATTATACTCGTAATAATAAATAATAAATAACTATATTAATGAATCAATAAAGAGTTTTTTTTAATTCAGTGGTAATAAAAAAATTCTTTATAAGAAAACAAGTAGTCTAGACTCCAAATCTAAAGCTTCCCACACAAAAATCTTGGTTACACCTCTGGTCAGAATCTACTATTTTTATGCGGGTGAAGCGATTAATTCTTTAAGAAAGCCACATTTATCAACACCAAATACAATACTACAAAATCAACGGGCTATCTTCACGGTTCCCTTCCTAAAATTATTCACAAATCTTTCTCACAAATGGCGAGTTGGACGTAGTATTTTCACTTGTTCAATTTGATGTTCAAGTTATCCGTCCTCTATAATCGCCATATCGTTGTTCTCATCATTGCCATAATTTACAGAATCATTATATCATTTTGCCGACATAGAGCTGTTTCAAGTCGCTATGCCAGTTCTTGTCTCTGTATTCACTTCCTTTTATCAAACCAAAAGTTTGATAACCGCAAGATCAAAACTACATTTGTATTCTACAAAAAGTAAGCGCGAAAATGTACTCTCGTTTGTGCGATACTTCGTCATTTTTTATTTTAAAAATAAAATAGCTTTCAGAGCGACTTACAGTCGACGTTTTCAGTTGCATAGATACTCACGCTTTATTGTTCTTCTACTATCAGTAACAAAGAATATGTAGGTTCTTGACAAAACATTAATCGTGGCCAATGACCTTAATATGAGTATCACATTTATCTTCTTCGTCCTTTCTCCTCCCTGGTGATCCTTGTTACCGCGACTCCAGCAGCTTGTGCTGACAGGCATCGCAATTTGCTTCCCGGTGGCCAAGAATCCCATTATCCTGGGCTGAACGAGTTACACTGGCGACTTCGGCGTGAGGGCTCCACGGGGCAACAGCGGCGGGACGGGGTTGGCGGGTCGAGGGAAGGAAGGGCGAATCGGCCTAGGCGGGGCTTGAGCGCAGATGGGCTTGAGGGAGAAGCAGCAGGCTACTGGCAGGGCAACGGGCATCGGGGAACGGAGCGGGGAACGGGGCAGAGACGCGAGGGTGAGGAACGGAGGTGGTGAGAGACGGGACGGAGTGGGGTGGAGCTGGGGGGGGCGGAAGACGGGAGCGGGCCAGGGGGTGAGAAGAGGAGAGGGGCAGGTAGTGGGGGTGATTGTCGAGTTGGGTGGCGAAGCGGGTGACGAAGAGAGAGTGGAGAGGAGTTGGCGGCAGACTGCAGGGGCGAGGGAAAGGGGCGAGGGAAAGGGACGAGGGCAGGGACTAGGGCAGGGACTGGGGCAGGGACGGGGCGGAGACGGGAGCAGGGACGGGGCGGAGACGGGGCAGGGACGGGGCGGAGACGGGGGCAGGGACGGGGCGGAGACGGGGGCAGGGACGGGGCGGAGACGGGGCAGGGACGGGGCGGAGACGGGGGCAGGGACGGGGCGGAGACGGGGGCAGGGACGGGGCGGAGACGGGGGCAGGGACGGGGCGGAGACGGGGGCAGGGACGGGGCGGAGACGGGGGCAGGGACGGGGCGGAGACGGGGGCAGGGACGGGGCGGAGACGGGGGCAGGGACGGGGCGGAGACGGGGGCAGGGACGGGGCGGAGACGGGGGCAGGGACGGGGCGGAGACGGGGGCAGGGACGGGGCGGAGACGGGGGCAGGGACGGGGCGGAGACGGGGGCAGGGACGGGGCGGAGACGGGGCAGGGTCGGGGCGGGAGACGGGGGCAGGGACGGGGCGGAGACGGGGGCAGGGACGGGGCGGAGACGGGGGCAGGGACGGGGCGGAGACGGGGGCAGGGACGGGGCGGAGACGGGGGCAGGGACGGGGCGGAGACGGGGGCAGGGACGGGGCGGAGACGGGGGCAGGGACGGGGCGGAGACGGGGGCAGGGTCGGGGCGGAGACGGGGGCAGGGACGGGGCGGAGACGGGGGCAGGGACGGGGCGGAGACGGGGGCAGGGACGGGGCGGAGACGGGGGCAGGGACGGGGCGGAGACGGGGGCAGGGACGGGGCGGAGACGGGGGCAGGGACGGGGGCAGGGTCGGAGGCAGGAGCCGGGGCCGCGCAGGTGGTTCGCGGCCGCCCTCGGGCGCGCACAATGCGCTCGCGTGGGCGGACCGCGCGCCTCGTTTATCTCCAAAGCACAATAGATGGCACTTCGATTGCGCCGCGCTCACGACCCCTGTTCCGGAGCACGAATAAACCAGTGGGGGCAGCGTCGCGACTTTCTCGGCTTTGCGGAATCCGTCAAGTCGATGCCCATTTTGTTGAGCTGTTGGACAGAAGCAAAACAAAAAAATAACAACTCTAGAACTAAGGAATCGAACGCCATACCACTCGCATGCTAAGCAAGCGCTTTAGTAATTGAGCTACGCCTCTCCTCACTAAGGAATCGATGACGTGTTTTGTTCAATTGTCAAGAGAGGAGAATAACTGAAAAAACGTCAAGAAATATTCGCTGCTGGGTAACTGTTAAAAAAAGAAGCAATATGAGAATCAAGTAATTTCGGTTCTACGGAGGCGAACTAAATCAATATGAACTTTGGAAGAGCAGAAATCCTCCTAGTACCTACACAAAAAATGGGTAACGTTACAGTGAATATCTGAATAAACAATGGTTTAATAGAGTAAGCTCTATTTAGAGCGAGACAAGATTCTATAATTTCTTCCCATATAGAATAAAAACCACCTATCACTGAAAGAAGAGACCATTTCTTCATGACTCATGACACACCTGCATCCCACTCCATCAATGTCAAAATATTTTTTACGTAAGCATCTATATATCGAAAATTCGTCGTTTTTTTTCACTCCTATTATACCACAGTACAGTCACCCTAAAAGAAAGCAGTGCCAATACCGAAATTATAAAGTAACTTTCGATGTCCATTACCGTCTTCATTTCCAAATCTAAAACAATTTCGGCAAAAAAAACAGCATGTCCAACATAACACAGAAATCGTTATGCATCTTCGCTATTCAACGTCAGTCGACACGTGTCTTGGTTATATGAGACATTTGTCAGAGACCGCGGGTCGTGGTGGTTGAGAAGCCTTGCAAGTCCCTTGGGCTGCAGGGTGGTGAAATTCCCACTCGAGCTCAGACACCGGTACACACGCGCCGGTCCCCCACAAAACTCACAGTATTTCGAAAATACGTCAATTCAATGCAAATATTCACTAAAATAAAACATTTAATATTGGAAGTTAAAACACATTCAGAGAATTCCAGGAAATTTCAATAATAAACTTTCCACTCTGGCAGAGGGCGAGCTTGGTCAGGCCTCTTATAATAGAACGTGCTTAATCCGCAGCCCTCGTCAGAAAAGTCCTTTCAGCATTTTCGAGAAAAAAAGGTCAAAAGAACGCAGTCTGAGAAGGTAAGCCGAAAAGAAGACCAAGAATGAAATCCCAACTAGTGTTGATGGCGGAACGACTCTTGAAAATAGAATATAATAATATAACAATAATTTTATTCCCATCTTGTTTCACAGAGATAATTTACATTGAATTTTCTCGGAATTACTACCATTGATAGTCAGTTGTCATGGTTAGCAATACTGATTTTATAATTTATTATCTGTCCACTTCTACTTATTAATAGGTTTTGCGTGTGGCGTGTTTTTGAAACATTTTTTTGTACGTTTACTATCCAAAAGTTTTGTGAACATACAAACATAAAAAACCTAGCCTTAAAACATAAATATAAGTGAAAATTTACAGATATGTCAGCAATAGATATATTTCTAAAAGGACAAATATATAACTCCATAAATAAATTCGAACTTAATTTACACAACAGATTTTTTACACAGTCAACAGTTAGTTTACACAGTTTTAAGTGCAATAACTTCAATTATTTGTTTATATCATTAAAATCATGTTTTAAAATCCAAATCTTTATCCTACGTTTGAAAACATTCAAGCATATACTGGTTTTTAATGTCATTTGTAATTGATTATAAATGTGAGGCCCAATGAAGACCAAGGTTCTTGATATTAGAGATTCATGAATTTTGGGTTTTTTAATTTGATTAGTAGCTTTGCTGCACTACAAACTCTGCGATCAATTTTTCTTAGAAACAAATTGATAAGGGCGGAGTAAAAAAAACAACTCTAAGTCTTGCGATAGAAGCAGATTTCTGAAAGATTTTATGTCGATTAATTGTATGAAATTTGTACGAAGTAAAATTCGAAATTTTCTGTAACCAAGTATTAAATACTAAATTATCATTAAAAAACATCTTTTGCAATCATTTACTTGATAAACAACGTCCGGTTTATCTCATGCATACGCCCATAACTTTTATCTTCACTCTTTTTGATTTCTCACGAACCGTTTCGATTCTAAGTTCAAAGGGCTTCACATTACGAACGCACGCCAACAGTTGTTGGAAGGATATATCCCACGTAAGAAGAACTAGCAAGATCGAAAAGCGGAAGGTGGGGAGCGCGGCAGGGTGGGCGGGGCAAAGGGGCGGCTTCATCCACTTAACAATGCAGGCGCCGCCGAGAGAAAACGCCAGAGGGAAAACCGGAACTTCGCGGAGCGCCTCCGCCGAACGCCGCGCGCCGGCGGCGGACCAAAGGCCTGTGGCGTCAACGAAGTCACGGCCAGCGGCGGAGCCGAGAGGGGGCGAAGACGGAGAGGATGGCGGAGCAGAGACTGGAAACGGGGGCGACGGCGGAGGAGGAGGAAAACGGAAGCGATGGCGGAGGAGGAGACGCAAGCAATGTCGGAGAAGGAGGCGCAATAGATGGCGGAGGAGGAGACGCAAACGATGGCGGAGGAGGAGACGCAATAGATGGCGGAGGAGGAGACGCAAACGATGGCGGAGGAGGAGACGCAAGCGATGGCAGAGGAGGAGACGCAAGCGATGGCAGAGGAGGAGACGCAAGCGATGGCAGAGGAGGAGACGCAAGCGATGGCAGAGGAGGAGACGCAATAGATGGCGGAGAAGGAGACGCAAGCGATGGCGGATGAGGAGACGCAAACGATGGCGGAGGAGGAGGCGCAAGCGATGGCGGAGGAGGAGGCGCAAGCGATGGCGGAGGAGGAGACGCAAGCGATGGCGGAGAAGGAGACGCAAACGATGGCGGAGGAGGAGACGCAAGCGATGGCGGAGGAGACGCAAGCGATGGCGGAGGAGGAGACGCAACGATGGCGGAAAAGGAGACGCAAACGATGGCGGAGGAGGAGACGCAAGCGATGGCAGAGGAGGAGACGCAAGCGATGGCAGAGGAGGAGACGCAAGCGATGGCAGAGGAGGAGACGCAAGCGATGGCAGAGGAGGAGACGCAATAGATGGCGGAGGAGGAGACGCAAGCGATGGCGGAGGAGGAGACGCAAGCGATGGCGGAGAAGGAGACGCAAGCGATGGCGGTGATGTTGGCGGGGGCGGCGGTGATGTTGGCAGGGGCGGCGGTGATAGTGGGGGCGGAGGTGATGGCGGGGGCGCCAGTGGAAGCCGATGGCGGGGCGGTTGACGATGGCGGGGGCGGCAGTGGTGATGGCGGGGATGGCGAAGGCGTTAGAGACGGTGGCGGCAGCGGGTCTCCGTTTCGCTCGCGAGCACAACGCGGGCCGCGGGATGGGCTCCTTGGGCGAGGGGCTATTTTCCCCGGCGGCGGGCGCCGGTGACGCAACCTCGTTAGCGCTCTCGGGCGGCGCGAGCGGAACGCGTTCGCTGCCCGCGCGGGGCTGCATCGCGCGTTAATTGGAAGGCAGGGAATTGTTGGGTGCAAGCACGGCCGGCGCCGCGCTCCAGCAACTTCATTGATAAGATAGCTGCGGGGAACTCAAGAGCTCGGGGCAGAAGCTGGTTTCCTGCAATTAAACCCCATGAGAATGCTGATTGAACTGAGAGTGGACCTCCTACGGTAAGTATACACCTTTTGCGGTGAAATGGAATAGAAATACGAACGCAAGAAAGCTAATAGAGTCAAACATGTCGTAATTCCAAGTCGCATTCATGTATCAGTTTTGGTGTAATTTACCAAAAAGAATGCCAAACATCGGTATAATGAAAATCATGTAAACATATTTAATATGCTATCTAAATGAAGAGTGCATGCGTTTTTTTTAATTCGACAATGAACATCCGAAGGTGTTGAAAATCATTACTGGCATGTTCTTACAATATAAATGTTTCGATTTGCATATTCAATGCTTGAACTTCATTTTTGATTCATAATAACAGTAAATAAATAAATGCGACAATTATGAGTCACGAATATTCTATAATCACATTATATCTATCACAGTGTGATAGATATAATGAGCAACTTGTCTTCACTTGACGACTGAGATTGTTTTTTATTTATTTATTTGTCAAAAAAACAGTAAAAACTGTATATGACGTGTGGGAAAAGAATTTATCTGCGCACATTTTCTTGAGGGCCAGAATTTTAAAAAAACACCGAAAAAACGAATTTAGAAAATAATTATTTTAGAAAAATAAAAATATTTGAAATATGTTTGTTCCCGAGTTATAGAAAATCAATTTCAACGGTAAATGAACTACAAGCAAAAGGAGTGCTCAACAAAACGTGCGCACAGTGAAGCTACATTTACGTCCAGAAGCAAAACAAGGGGCCATCTCAGCATTTGCTCAATGGATCAGGAACTGGACAAACCTGATCGAGATGACGTGTTTGACGTGACAATGACAATATTACTTTCAGCATTCACGCATGTGGTAAGATATTCAACACATCCCAATCGAGAGAAGCTATTATAAACTTACTATATATTTCTTGTGTTTAACAAACTTCCATTAGTGAGAAAAGGAAAGACAGAAGATTCGTAAAAACACATAGAGAGTCCGCAAACGAACCTGAAGTTGCAATGGCAACTACTATGGTGCTGTTGGCGTAGGCAGAAGGACACACAAAAGGATATGAACGAGGAGGAGAACGAAGACAAATGTAAGGACATGGACTAACAAGTAAGATAATGACTTGTACGAGTAACAAGTAGAAAATGTCAAAATGTTACTCAAAGAAATACTGTAACAAGATAATGGATGAGAGCTATACGAATGAAAACAAGTAGATTGACGAGAACTAAGGAGAAAACTGGTATTAATACTACGAAGAGGACGCAGAAAGAAACATAAAAGAGATCGTGGGTGAAAATGTGTACTAAGAGTACAGGGTGAGGTGAAGATGGAAGCAGAAGAGAATCTGAAGGTATAGATAGATGTTTTAAAATCGTGTGAAGTTGTGGCAACGCGGAAGGAAGGAACGTGGCGTAGTAAGTGGCAAAAACCTGCAGAGAGAGTGTGAGCCATGGAGGTTAAAAGGGGCCATTGCACTACCAACAGTCGAATTGAAATCTATATACACTAGATTTATGTGGCTGACTGCAGAGCGGGAGGGACGAGGCACGAAGGGTGGGGGAGACGTTCGGCGGGGAGGGACCAAGTGCGTTGGGGCGGGGAACGGAGAGGGGCAGAGAAGGCGGGGCGGTGGGTCGCAGAGGGAGGCGGAGGGGCAGGGGCGGGGGCGGAAGGAGAGGAGCGGGGGCGAAGAGCAGAGAGACGGGAGCAGAGGGCGAGAGAAGGAGGGGCAGGGAGTGCGGGGGGAGGAGGGGCGAGTTCGGCGGAGGGGTGTGGAGGGGAGCGGTGGGCGAGGCGTGAAGAGGGGGTGGGGCGGGGCGAAGGAGTGGGAAGGGCAGCGGAGGGGGCGTGGAGCGGTGGGCGGGGCGGCGAGCGGGGACGGGTAGAGGGGGCGGAGGGTGGGGATATGGGGATGGGTGGGACGGGAATGAGAGGGGCGGGGGCGGAGGTACAGGGAGAGGGGGCGGGGAGCAGTGGGACGAGGAGGATGGGGCGGGGCGGTGGGAGGCGGAGGGGCGGGGCGGTGGGAGCGTAGGGGCGACGACAACGGTGGGCAGAGACGAGGGCAGCGCAGGCTGTGACGCGAGAGATGGCGACAGCGACGGCGGCAGCAGCGGAGCAGAGCCTGAGCGGACGACTCGCGGAAGCCCAGCGCCCTGCACGCGATGCACCGAAATAGCAGAGGGCCGCGGGTTCGCTTCGCGACGAGGGGAACGAACGGCGAGCAAATCGCCGATGCCGTTGACTCCACCACTGGCACGCGACTCATCGCCAACGGACTCGCTCACACGCCGCCACCGCCTCGAATCTCTCAGCGCCCAAACACCCAGTCGGAAACCAATGAGGAGAGTTGGTAATATTTCAACATTCTGTTCTGTGGATAACATAGAAAGATAATCTCCCAAACTCCCTGAATGCGTTGATACTGGTATGAACGGACGACGTTGCTCTTCATACACCATAAAATTATGGGTGGTAACGTGTGTTTCAGGGTTTCATTGGTTTACTTAACAAAAGGAAACGCGAAATGATTCGATTATATTTACCGATATTCATCTAATTTCATTCATTTTAATTCATTTAATTTCGATATATTAGCCGACATTCATTTAATCTAGATAATCATCTTTCTTTCTAACAAAATACTAACAAACAATATGATCTGCAGAAATGTAAAAGCGAAAGTTTATAATGTTGCCATGCATAACTTTACTGTAAATAATGTCACCGTAGAATTGCGGCACTGTAAAGTTGCATTGTAATGCAGTGAGATTACAACGATTAATGATAGTCTCGGAAGCAGGTACACAATAGTAGGGAACACTAACAAAGGATATGACCAAGCACAGTCTCTGAGGGAAACTAAAGCAGGGAAAGGGAAAGGGGTAGAGAAAACGTGAAAATATTGTAGTTTCTGCACACGCAGGTGTTACTGTTTTAGAATTTTCAGGACGTGTTTTTCTGAAGGAGAAAAAGATCCTCCAATGTGTTGGATATGTCTTGGCATGCAAGTTTCACAAGGTGCTCGTCAAGTGCAACACGTGCGTCTCACAAACTCAAGACGTACTTCTTAACATTTTAAACAGCAGATTTAATAATTTCGCTATATTGAAGATCCTCGCCACGTAAAATAAAACATTTAACTAACTAATTAACCTCGCTACAAGATTCAAATGGTTATTTCATCAATTGCAATACTAGCAGTGCAGTGTGATATTTTACAAGAACCGCGCACGTGCTAACCCGAATTCCCACAACACCCATCCATTTCCCCTTGAATGCCGGCTAATGAAAGGGCGCGCGCTGAGCAGCTGCGCAGGAGGCAACCCGGAACTGCCGCTAACCGGCGTGATCCGGGCTCCGCGAAGTGCGCGGGCGGGCAGGAGAACGGGCGGGCGGGCAGGAGAACGGGCGGGCGGGAAGGAGAACGGGCGGGCGGGCAGGAGAACGAGCGGGCGGGCAGGAGAACGAGCGGGCGGGCAGGAGAACGGGCGAGCGGGCAGGAGAACGGGCGGGCGGGCAGGAGAACGGGCGGGCGGGCAGGAGAACGGGCGGGCGGGCAGGAGAACGGGCGGGCGGGCAGGAGAACGGGCGGGCGGGCAGGAGAACGGGCGGGCGGGCAGGAGAACGGGCGGGCGGGCAGGAGAACGGGCGGGCGGGCAGGAGAACGGGCGGGCGGGCAGGAGAACGGGCGGGCGGGCAGGAGAACGGGCGGGCGGGCAGGAGAACGGGCGGGCGGGCAGGAGAACGGGCGGGCGGGCAGGAGAACGGGCGGGCGGGCAGGAGAACGGGCGGGCGGGCAGGAGAACGGGCGGGCGGGCAGGAGAACGGGCGGGCGGGCAGGAGAACGGGCGGGCGGGCAGGAGAACGGGCGGGCGGGCAGGAGAACGGGCGGGCGGGCAGGAGAACGAGCGGGCGGGCAGGAGAACGGGCGGGCGGGCAGGAGAACGAGCGGGCGGGCAGGAGAACGGGCGGGCGGGCAGGAGAACGGGCGGGCGGGCAGGAGAACGGGCGGGCGGGCAGGAGAACGGGCGGGCGGGCAGGAGAACGGGCGGGCGGGCAGGAGAACGGGCGGGCGGGCAGGAGAACGGGCGGGCGGGCAGGAGAACGGGCGGGCGGGCAGGAGAACGGGCGGGCGGGCAGGAGAACGGGCGGGCGGGCAGGAGAACGGGCGGGCGGGCAGGAGAACGGGCGGGCGGGCAGGAGAACGGGCGGGCGGGCAGGAGAACGGGCGGGCGGGCAGGAGAACGAGCGGGCGGGCAGGAGAACGGGCGGGCGGGCAGGAGAACGAGCGGGCGGGCAGGAGAACGAGCGGGCGGGCAGGAGAACGGGCGGGCGGGCAGGAGAACGGGCGGGCGGGCAGGAGAACGGGCGGGCGGGCAGGAGAACGGGTGGGCGGGCAGGAGAACGGGCGGGCGGGCAGAAGAACGGGCGGGCGGGCAGGAGAACGGGCGGGCGGGCAGGAGAACGGGCGGGCGGGCAGGAGAACGGGCGGGCGGGCAGGAGAACGGGCGGGCGGGCAGGAGAACGGGCGGGTGGGCGGGGAGGAGAACGGGCGGGTGGGCGGGGAGGAGAACGGGCGGGTGGGCGGGGAGGAGAACGGGCGGGCGGGCGGGGAGGAGAACGGGCGGGCGGGCAGGGAGGAGAACGGGCGGGCGGGCGGGGAGGAGAACGGGCGGGCGGGCGGGGAGGAGAACGGGTGGGCGGGGAGGCGTGCTTTTGGGCGGGCAGGAGAACGGGTGGGCGGGTAGCCGTGCTTTTGGGGCGGGCGGGGTGAGCGCCCTGGGCGGCGGCCGAGGGAAGGTCCCGAGGCGCGGCATAAATCGCGGGTGCCACGAGGCGCGCGAGGTGCTTTATGCGCGCCATTCATTACCGCGCGCCTAACGAGCCTCCGCCCGCGCCCGCCCCCCCCCCCCGCCGCGCCTTCTATCGGGCCGCGATCGAGCACGCTGCGGCTGCGGATGAGGCCCAGAGGCATTCGGAATTGGCAGTTGAGATCCGACGACCAAGTGAAAAGACACCAAGAATTCAGGAATTTGGGATTCTCGGCCTCAGTCCTTCGGTCAGGAGAGTTAAAACAAAAAGGGAAAGGTCTGTAAAGAGGAAAATAGACACTGAATCGCTTATCCCCATCACTCTACCAGTGCCAACAGTCCAGAATTCGTATTTTGCTCGGAAATGGTTCTATTACCTGATAACGCCGATGGAGAGCTATTGAAATCCTGTGCCAAGTTACTTCCTCTTAGTTTTAATATTCACCAACATATGCTCGTCTGCCACCTTCAAAATGAACAACTAACCTTCATAATGAATGAACAAAGGTTTTGTTATTTACAGTAACAATTGTTAAACTTCACAGCCTCACCACTCTGTATTTATAAAATTAGATTGTCTCATGATTCAAGAAGGAGCGTACGGACTCTGGGAGTGTCCAGAGGGCGAGCCACACACGTTGGTGCTAAACAGCACGTACTTTTTCGCTCGTATTTTCACGCAAAATCACGCAGAAAGTACTCAAAATTTCGAAAAATTATACATGACCTTATTTTAAAATCTATCTTTGAAAAACAAATTTCATTAAGGGAAAACACATCTATATTTAATATTTAAGTTGTTGGAAGACTCCGAAAAAATTTTGAACTTTTGCAATTTTCGAAAAATCGTAGTTGTCAACGAACATGAGACTTGTACCATTCTATTAAATTTCACACTACCTAACAACAAAATTTAATCAAATACGATGGAGCCTTTTTTTTAATTGGAAAAATGTCCCAGGGGCGTCATGTAAAGTACCTCCAAAAATTAACATATTGGTTTCAAATTCAAGGGGCTGCGACATCAACCCGACCCATTGGAATATATGTATTTGGGGGAGGGGAGGCTGAACGGTTTAGCCTCTAGCGTTGTTCACGGACGGACAGACGTTTTTCCTTCATTCAATTTTTCGGTACCACAAAACATGGATTCTGGCTACTCCACGTATTACAGGATTTTTTTTTCTAAATTTAGCAACTAGATTTATCCACTTTTTCGTTACCAAGGCCCTGTAATAAGGGTTTTTTCTGCCGAAAATTCGCCGTTTTTTCGCGTAGCATTACATAACTTTCCACTCCGTAAAGTAAGAAAAAAGACATGCGCGGCGCAAAGTGAACAGCCGTCGGGCTGAGAAGCGTTGGAAAGAATCCTCGAGCCCATCGTCTCTTGGATCAACACCATAACCACAACTCGCAATCTGATACACCCGCTCTACTACCGCTACGCGTCCACATTTGCTGACGTGCAAAACGCACCCCATTTACACATAATTTAATGAAAAATAATAATTTACACTTTTAGAACTTTGTTTCAATAAACGAATAATACACTAGCATTTTCTAAAATAAATATTTACTTATATACTTACTTTTTATACTTTACTTACTTATTTACTTACTTACTTTACTTACTTTACTTACTTATTTATACACTTTATATTTATTTACCTGTGTGAAAAAGTAAACACGTTATCACGATGGGAATTCATCGTTCAAATTTAAGAACAAACAACTCGTCCCTGATATGGGCAGTAGCCCGGGAAAGGATTCCCCCTATTGGGGCTAAAGAGGGAAACTAGTAGGGAGAGAAATTTAAAAAAATGGTTTTTCGTACAAACTATATAGCATTGAAAAATATGGTGCCTCAAAATAGACATGTCGAAAAAATTACCCCAGAACGCTTACCTTTACGTCATCTCGATGGCTGAAAGCTTCCTTTTGCGTTCGCGTAAAGCTCCTGCAGGCTCTCAATAATATAGGCGCAGAATGTCAGATAATTTGTGAATAAAACACAGCATTAGCGAAAACGTGGTAAAAAAAGACTCGGGAAAAACATTTTCTAAAATCCATTATTTGTCCAACTTCTTTGCAAGGGTGGGTGTAATACGAAATCATAGTGGAAGTTTTATGGGAAGATGGTGAGAAGTGTGATTGTGTAGTTGTAATGGGAAGCGAGAGGAACAGGCACTATAACATCGACCAATTTTATCGAATCACCTGAAGAACTACAAAATAAACATAGTAAATTTGACAATTAAAATGAATGCGAAAACAATGAAGATTATGAATCAAACGATGGAAAATTGGATATCCGCCGGTTTTCGAGTAACTTGAACCCCGAACGGGTATGGCAAGGAGTAGGAGTGAATTTATCCGATTGAATTTACAATTGATTTCAATTTAGCAATTGAGTAAGAAGTATACGAAAGGCATTAATTACAAAGCGGTATTGCTTAGTGTCATAATTTCTCCGTATCCCTCCCACAGTCATCAATTTCGCAAATAAACTGTTTCAAAGAATCATTTTATTTGACTGTGTATGCCTTTTACAAAAGCCTAAGCGGAATTATATTATTTATAATGACAAGAGAATAAGAGAGCAAAACACGATGCTGCAGAATCTGCAACTGTGGCTCCGAGAACATTGCAACTTAACAAACGGCACCTGTGCGTCGGCAGAAAGGAAGTGCTCACCCGGCAGAATTTACAGCGCGCATTACGCAAATCCAGGCCACAAAGCAGAGCTATTTATTACATTTCTTGGTGCCTTGTAATATTTCCTCGACGAATACACGATATTTTCGCTGCAGGCTGTATTTCTCAGTAAAATTAATCGTCATGATTTTATAAATACACGGTCGTTCGAGACATATTTCTACCTGTGTAAAAGAAGGAGAAAAAAAATAGCTCTGTGGGTATGGACTTTTCATTTAATCTAGCACAAGTACAGGAGAGATTAATGCTCTCTCCCTCTACGGAGAAATTATCGGAATCAGCATCGATTCAGCTGATGAAGCACACATAATTCATATCATTTCTTGCACGATACCAATCATCCAATCACTACCCTAACATCCTCACCCAACAGGCATCATTCCTCCTCTCCAGACGGAAAGCCGGATCCGACTTTCGTATACGAATTAGGGTAGCGCGCAATCCTCCCTCCCCAAACGCAGAGCTGAGGGCGAGGCGCAAGAGGTCAATATGTGGGCGCGCGCACGTTAACTCGCCGAGCGGCAGCGCATTGGCCGGGCGCCTAACAAGAAAAAAACAAAGTACACGCACCACCGTCCGCCTGCTGGAGCAGGGCAGAGGAAGGGGGAGGGGCTGCTGCAGAGAACGGGTTCGCCGGGCGTGGTGTGGCGCGACGCGACGAGGCGCCCCTGTTGCAATTCCCGCGATCGCCACGGCGCTTGTTTCCTATTTGCCCCTTCGCACTGGCATGACGAAGGAAAATACAATTTCATTCGCCAGGCTTTAGCTAACCGGCTTAGTGCTTTTTCTGTAACTATCCCACCAGAAAGTGGAGGACTTGTGCTCTGGATAGTGAGCTTAATAATAATAATAATAATAATAATAATAATAATAATAATAATAACAATAGTTATAATAATAATAATAATAATAATAATAATGACATCAATACAGATATTTAATTAATGCAAAGTTTCAAGTGAGGAAAAAATTAAGGACATTCACCAGTGTATTCTCGGAAAAATCTCAAGATCGAATTTTCGCATTCAATTAGTTCGAAATTTTAATGTTTTCGTCGGGCTAAGTACACGAGAATAAAATGCACCAGATAGAAATAAGTTGTTTTAACAGTTAATAATAGTATATCAGTATTTTGTTTTACATTCACCCATTTTTTAAGAACTACTTTCCATACAATTTCTTATCAAACATAACAAGCTCAGGGAAAGAAGACTTTCTTCTCCCTGTACTTGCCAATTTTATTCAACGAACAACTGATTCAAATTATGACAGAAGAATTACTGCTTGCCAAGGCTTTTGAGATGTGGATTAAGTTAAATGTTGAGCGATATCTAGGAATCACAAACCCGACAATAAAGTAATAGAGCGTGAGAATATTCACCATTGAATGATCCAGAAGCCAAACAAGTTTTAAAATAAGGACTGCGAAGAATTTGACAATAAAAGGAGCCTCGTTGCAAAATATATTTTCAGCTACGTAACACGCAGATGCACAGATGCAACATGAACAGATTGGACGTAGCCGCCCTGCTCACAACTAAAGACTTCGAATCCTGATTAAACACAGCTGTTGGGAAAGCGATGTGGAAAGTACTTGCAAATTACTTTATCTTTATTTCGAAACATCATTAACTCAGCTATTGCCCGCCAAACAAGGCATGAGAAAAAAAGTGGCATGATCAGAATTTGAAAGATAGAAGCCGATTGACCAAGTTGCTGCATCGCGTTTGCTTGAGACTGAATACATCTGCATGATATAAATATAAGGGTACTCCATTGCGCACTCGCTGTTACTATCGAATAAATACCTTCAGACACAGCTGATTTCTGAGAGAAAGCGCCAGTTCTGCCTACGCAATTACTTCAATCGCATTGTAACACGTAATAAATATATCCATCATTGCCTCATACTTCATTTTCTTCTCAAATTAATCTTTTAAGCAGCTCGAATATTTGCAGACTTATTGTATGTTCTACGACTCATGGATTCTGAATGATTTTTAAAATTTCCTTTTTATTATGCAAATGATAATACCGTGAAATCTAATACATTTTAATCTCCTATTGTTTTATAAATTTGATTGTTACGACTGCCTTAATTTCTATGAGCTCGATGTGTGAAAGCGGAAGTTCAATTCTTATATAAACCTGGTCGATGTGGATTCGTAAGTTCAAATTTTAACAGTAATTTGTTAGAACAGCTCGTACAATATATGTACTTGTTACTTTCTCACATACTGAGTATAAAGAAAGTTACGTAGGGCACAAAGTCGATGCAAAGATTTTGACTGGAAATATTAGTTTTGGGGGTATCTGATACCGAAAAGCGTTATTTCCCCCCAAAACAGTCCTACTGTTCTACACATAAGTTCTTTATTTCGTATAAAAATGTTTGAAAATATTAATCGTTTTCGCGTAATGTTGCGTTTTACGAGATCAAAGTTCTATTGTTTTTCACATCCGGCATAATCCTTAATAAAGACATTAGAGATTTGTTTCTCAATATAATCTCTTCTGCAATGTTGAATGTTTAAAATATTTCATTTACGGTGTTTTCAAAAAAAATAGTAGTTTTCACGTAATTTTGGGTTATCGAATGCATTTTTCGAGAGATGCCTGGAATGTAAGTAGGATAGAAGCGGCTATTTAAATTACTGTATTTCATTAACAGGTTACTAATCATTCGGGAAAGTATGCGCTGTTGCAGCACCACTAGGTTTATCTGTAACATATGGTGAAACGCCATATAAACCACATGTGAGGCTCGTGTATGCCCTCGCATCACGAGCGACGGAAAGAGCTCGCCCTAGGCACCTGGGCGTATCAGGCGACCGCATCTCGCGGGCCGCCCATCCCGTCCGTCCGTCCGTCTTGTCCGCCGCGGCGCCGGTGGCTCTCGGTGCGCGTACTTATATCGATCGCGGGCGGAGCCGCCGCCGCCGCCGCCGCCGCCCCCGTCGCTGCCGACTAATCTGCTGGAAATTGGCGGGCCGCGCGCAGGAAGCCGGCCGGCGAAAGCGGCGCCCTGGGACTTTCTGTTCAGGTTCCCCCAAATCAGGGCTCCTGGCGGGCGGGTGGCGAATCGACCTTTCCCCGCCCGCTTCCCTCGCCCCCCGCCCCCACCCCCACCGCTCCTCGAAACCAGCAGCCATGACTAGAGCACACGTGCTGCTGCTGCTGCTGCTGCTGAAATGCCCATGGCACACGCTCTTCACAATCAAACTACTTTCTTCCTTAATTTAATGGGGTATTGTCTCCTTTAAGACAAAAACGAGCATAATGTTTTATTACATTACACTCTTGTTTTTATACATAATTTACTTTATATGCCAGAAATATGTTTGAATTAAATTATTTTAAGCTGATGTACCTTAAGACGCTGACACATCGTCTATGAAACGTCGGTTTATAATATAAAAGTTCATGTAAATACAGGTGCATAATATAACAGAAAATATTGCGCCCGTCTTTGATTGACAATAATAATTAAGGAATACAATAACCCATTAAATTCTGAGAGACGGTCAGAGGAAAAACTTATTTTTTTCTTTACATTTTACTCATAATCCACAAGGAGTTGTCTCTGCTCGTAGCATACAAGGGATATCCTTTTTATATTAGCACATATTTTTTGACACGTTACCTTACAACTGCTGCGCTACTGAGTGTCCAGCTCAACATGCAATAAAAAAACCATCCCATTCGCTCAAAGGCAAACTAACTATTTATTGTGAACTTTTCGTCAAAAATCGCTGATTTTAGAAATGTCACTTCATGAAGATTATCTAGTGCAATAACCGACTCTGTTCTTTACTGACCAAACAATTTTCGGTGAAACGTACTCTCAGTTGATGACCTTTGATCATTACGTTACAAATAAATCAATGTTTCCATTTTAAAAAAATATTTCAATTACAACAGCGTCAACATAATGTGGCGTATTTCGATTTGAACATTATAATTTTTCTATTACTCTTTTCAAAACTTATCAAATTATCATATTAAGTCATAGGTTCTGACACGAGTATGAGTACAGAATCACGATTACCGGAAGTTCTGTGGAAGAAAATCTTACTACTGTAACCTTTTATAGGTGGTGACTTAAAACGCGCGAATGCCCCGGAATCCTCCAGTTCGGAGGCGCCGGCAAATGATGCAATTCCCGCAGCGGGTTCCGGTAGATGATGCAATATTCGTTATACTATTTAACTGATGGCAACTACAAAGAATAATCAGCCTTTTTTAAAAACAATCAATTCTAACATTTATTACTACAATTCTACACAGTATTCGATTGATTGTTCGTGATCCCGAGCGCGTCAACTACCGAGGTCATTAGTCCCGTAAGAGTGGTGTGTGTTTTTCCATGGGAGGTGGCAGTGATCTTTCCCTGCTGGATGGCGAGATCCGGCGCCGACCTACCGTCGACTAGCGGTTTTCCTTCAACCAGGTATCTCCCACCAACGGCGCACCGCCCCAGCCAAGACAAGCTCTAAGCTCCCGGCATATGTGTTAGTGTAGTGCATATTAGTGTAAGTGGGTGTGTAAGGGGTGAGGATAGGACAAGGAAGAGGAAGGAAAGATCCGTGGCCCGTTTGTTAGGGTACTGCTCCGGCATTCGCCCTGTGTTGATCGGATAAACCACAGAAAACTACCGATCGGAGCAGCCGGCCGCTAGAATTCTCCTCCAGACAGCGACTGAATTCGACCTAGTTGAAAAGTTTCTGAAATGGTTTCCATCAGAACCAGAAAATGTTTCTGAAATGGTGCTGTCCAGTAGTTGTCTTCTGGACATATATTATTAACACGTTTTGGCTTAATAAATACCTCCCGAAATGTCTCTGATTATTTGGTCTTTTAAGTAATTTAAAATATATATCGCGACGCGACTGGCCCTCGTCACCATGTCGATCTATAAGAATTAACCATCAACTATTTGCCTCAATATCTTTTACTAAATAACCCGGATTACAATGAAAACTAACCTTGGCTCATACCACTTATTATTAGATGTTCACAGTTCCACTGCTTTCATGAAAGTGAAAATATTTTACTTTCCACATAATCAAGACTTCCAAAGCCTACTTCACATTTATAGCATCTCATGGCCACCGGGCCGTGACAAAACGTCATAGTTTATACAGCGTATTGAAATGTCTACTATTTATTGACACGTTGCCTTAACGTCTATTCTTTGTCTCCGGAAAGTCCCGAATACATTCGATCACCTCGTAATAGCAGGCTTTATACAATCATTTTTATGCAAAATATCTTGGAGTATTTTGGTATATCACAATAAATCATGGAATTGAATATCGAACATAGGGGAAAAATACAAATCTTGAATTAAAATTATTTATTTTCCTTTAACGATAAAGATACAATAATTATCGTATTGTTTTCCTTACAAAGCAGACTACTTCCGCCCTGCAGCTGATCCCCACTTTAGGGGTCCTTATTAGAAAATTTATTGTTAGGCCTGACCAGGTTTAACTCTCTAGGTCAGTGGACGGTAAATTTACGCAAGTAGAATCATTCCAAAGAATTTCTTGTTGTTGGCATTAAATCAGTACTCAAAAAACCAAGGGAATTTTCCTGATTATAATGCAGACATGGATATTTCTACATATTCTAGAATATTAAATGTTAATTATGAACAAACTATAATACAGTGTAACGATCCATAATTATGCCAAAGAGCGTCAAGAGAGAATAAATTAATTTAAAACGTTTATATACAGATTCTTCTAATCATCACGTCTGATATTGCACGAAAAAATACTTTAGAGTAATGAAAATATGTGCAAACTTTATATGACTGAACATCATAAGATGTACTTTACCTACGCAGCGATAAACAGGTCGTATAGAAATCTACAATGTAGGTAACTTCATAATCTTGATGCATAGAACAGATCTGAGAACGAAAGTAGTTTATTTACATTCAGAAGCAGCACATTTTTCTGAAGAAGTTCTTCTTGTTTTACATTTTCAGAGAACTCTTGAGAGATGCATAAAAAACGTATTTTGTGCATAGTATACTGCGTGCATAGTATTCCACATTTGGATGTAAATTCAAAAAAGTGCGAACGGCGAGGAAAAATTCTTGTATTTCATGAACATAAATTCTGAAAAGCAGATTCACAAAAATCTCTCATATAAAAACATTCTCTTAAAATTCTCATTCGTTCTTTCTTCCAAGTAATCCTCTTTAAAGTGCGTGCCCCACTCGTAGAAACGGGATATATCGACACCCTGAGTTGCATTCCCAATAACAGATACTTCTTTCGCAAACAGCAACAAGGCATCGATCCTTTTTTCCGATATCGCCTCCTTGCAAGGGCTCTTGAAACCGCAAGCGGTCGGGAGGCACGCGCGTGGGTGTTCGAGCAGGGGAGGGGGAGGGTGCGAGTACTACGGGCACCGGAGGCGCCTGGGATCGTAGTAGCAGCAGCAGCGGCGGCGGCGGCGGCGGCGGCGCTGAGGGCGCGGGCGGCGGCGAGGGCGGAGGCGGCAGTTGCAGCAGCTGTGGCTGCGGGATGGTGCGTGACCCAATTTCCCGTCGCCATGGCAACGGACGCGCCGCCACAATGGCTTGGCATCGATCCTCGCGGCCTGGGCGGCCCCCCGGTCGAGGCGTGGCGCGGCGCGGCGCGTCGAGGCGTCCCCGCCCCGCCCGCCGGCCCCCGCCCAGGCGGTCGCCGGCCTCTCCTCCGCGCCCACGCGCCGCGCTGCGCCGCCCCGCGCCGCCCCGCGCCGCCCCGCGCCGCCCCGCGCCGAGCCGCGCCGCGGAGCCGCGCGACAGGTGCCCCTGCGGCCGCCAGCCTGGCAACCGGCAGCGCGCCTCGGCGCCAGCTGCGGAGTCGGTGGCGACAGGCAGCGGCACAGACCGCGACGGTGTCCGTGGCAGGGGCGGTGGTGTTGGACGCGAGGTTGGCGATGGCGGTGGCGACGGTGACAGGTGCGGTTTGTCATGGCGGTGGGGACGACCGAGGCTCTGGTGGCAGCGGGGACGGCGTTTACGTGGGCAGGGCGGCAGCGGTAGGGCCAGGGGCGGTGGGGGCGGAGGCGCCGGTGTTCCAGGTGAGGATGGGGGCGATGGGGGCGGCGTCGGAGCGTGGGCGACTGGGCGCGGACGCCGCGGCGGCCTGCGCCAAGGCAATGCCCGGCCCGCTGCCCCGGGCCGCTTTCCGCGTCGCGCTCGCTGCTCCGGACGCAGCCTCCGACCTGCCGCACTGCCGTCCTTATCTCCGCCTCTTCACTCATCGACTTTACTCAACGTTGCTTTAAAATCAATGTATTTGCTCTTTAATAAACCAGTTACTTTTATCATTTCAGCCTTTCTAAACTTTTTCTGCTTAATAAATACAGGCTGTCTTATTCGCAATGGATAGATCATAAAAAGAGGAATACAATATTTCTTATGTTGGTAATTTGAGTATAAAATTAGACTTTCTGACATGTAATATTAAATTGAATATAATACTCTCTCCGTTAGTCGTGGAGCCGCGAAGGCAACATTCCTCGAAGGCATCAGTTGCGAAGGCTGCTACAGGAAATAATGTGCGTTGTTTCATCATTGTATTCCTCTATTCATGAACATCCAATGCTTTAAGATCTAATTGTTGAGAAAACATTTTTATGCGGCATAACGTTCCAATGTGCATGGACATGTTTCGTTAATTTGAGACTTCGGATGTTTATATAAAATGAATATTTTATAATAAAACAGGCTATTTTTAGAACATTACTAGAAGCATGCAGCAGCAAAAATGCTGCTGAACAAAATCACACAAAATGGCTTTCTAAAATGTAGCACACACTCTACTCAAGAACAACTAATTAAACGCTCCATATTCTCTCGGAACACAGTAAGAAATTAAATATTCTGACAAAATATCATAGTACAGTATGACAGTTCTACAGATGCCAAGAAAAATTTAAATAATGCTGTACCATAAAGCAACACGTCAAAAAAATTTTTATGACGAATAACCTATTCCTTGGAGACTTGCTTACATGACGTCAGTTTCATCTTAAGCATCGAGCATGGAAATTCATTCGAGGCATGCGCTATGAAAATGGACGAAATAACACAATCAAATTCTTGCATTTTTAATTAAAAGTGGAAATTGTTTCATTGCTATTAGACTTATCTCAATTCCTGGATACCAAGCGAAAACAGATTATTCACAATTCCGGGGCCATTATTGTTTTCCCTCATTTTCTGCGCGCAATGGAAATATGCAACAGAAAGAACATTACCTTATATTACAAAATTAATTTTGAGACATAGTTTTGGGAATATGGAGTTCTCTTATTATTAAACCATTTTATACATACGTCGATTTGCCATTTAAAATCTCAACGGTAAATAGCAATAGCTTGTGTAAGTGTAAGGCTTTGTATTGCATAATGATGAGAAGAAAAAGTATCACACTTCAGAATGACCATTACAAAGTAAGCATGTCGCTAATTGTTTCCACTCCTAATTTTGAAACAGTACGGCTTATTGTCTGAAATTACGTAGTCAAGAAATATCGTCATTCCATGAGGGGGAAGGTAGAATCATATATAGTTGCATAGACTAATCGAATGTAAGTCCATTCTAAAAAAATACTATACTCACAAAAAACGTCATGATCCCACGAGAGAATTTCAATATGAAGAGTGAAATGGACAGCAGAATCATTACTTCATCCTCTGACCATTCCCATTCAAGAACATAATCATTAAAGTACACAAATTTAATAATTCAACACAAGAAAACATATTTCAAGCTATGTTATTGAACTGTCGAAACAGATGAAATATTTCGTAACTGAAGATGACTGTCCACAAAGAAAAAGACACCAATCCAGTACATTCGACTTCAATTTGCCATTAACAACATCTCTTTTTTACAAACGCAATCTCGACAAAAAAAAAGAAAGCATCAGAAAATTTAACGACCATTTAAATTACAAAGGTCAGCATAATAACGGGCGAATGAAATATGTATTATTGACACACACCGCCCTGCTTGCTCCATTCATATGCATTAAGGCGCGAGGCGGCAGGCAAGCGGCGATTGCAGGCACAATGGGACAGAGGAGGAAGCAGCACTCTGCTCCGGCGACCGGCCGCAGACTCTCCGGACGCCCCAACTCCTTTGTATTCATCTATTCACTTCGTTCACCAGGCCGCGCTGATGAAAACGAGCACGTGTGCGAAATCTAAATTCACTTTCCATAATAACTCAATAACTCCCATCACCGTACACGTTATAACATTTCTTGACGCAAGACTCTCCTCTTGCTTCATCAACTTCCAATTTTACGAGGAAGCGCTGTTCTCTCTCTTTTGGACTACTAGTATACGACCGCCAAATGAACGTAAAAAAGCCGATGATCGGACGCTACTTTAGGAAACTAATATCCAGAAAGACTGGAAATTCAAGACCGAGCGTTAAGACCCTGGAAACTTATTCCGTTATACAGTAGCAGGCGCAACATTTAAGAGCGACATTTACAGGAGTACCTCTCATGAAGAGGAAATCAACGCTGTCTCCGTACACGCGGGTAACGCGCGGCAGTAAAAGGAACGAACTCGATTCCAACAAGGTCAACAACTGCGCCGGCAAAAAGCGCGAGCCGCTCCCTGGCATCCGCCTTTCGGACTGCGGCAGCCGGCGACGGCAGGCGGCGCGGCGCGGCGCGGCGGGGCGGCCGGGCACCCTCCAAATAGGGCGCTACGATACGCCTCACATGGGCAATAACAATAATCGGGAGAAATATCGGCCATCTCATTCATTTTAGATGGTTAATCTTTGACACCAAAGCGTTCGAACATTTCGTTTGTTTTATTTTGTCACATGAAAGAGAAAACAATAGAGTGTGATTGCAAGGAATATATTTACGCCAGTTTCATTGTAATTTTTTCTGGCTTTAATAAAACAGACACTAAAAAAGAAATAAATTATTTAAAAAATATTTAATGTGTTTTATTAAGGTAGAAAACCATTACAATTAAATAATCATTGAATATGAACTAATCTCCGATTTAAATTTATTGGTTCGTCGTAAGTTACGACAGGGTGTACCGCTATCCAATCAGGAACTTCAATTTCAAAAATGGGACTGGATCCCGGTGTCCCTATCCTAATTCACCAGGGCCTAAGAAATTTAAATCTGAGAATTTATTTTTATTTATTTATTTATTTTATTTAACTTGAAAAAAAGAGTTGCAAACTGTGTCACGTACTACGGGGAGAAGTGCAAATTCGTGCAAGTTTTCTCAATAATAGCTCGCACGTGAAAATAAGCTTGAAGCTGATCCGAGACTCAATTAAACGCCAAGGACGCTTCAATGAACTCTCCACGCAGTGCATTACGATATTGCTAAAAAGGGAAATTACATTAATAAGAAGAAATATCGAAAATTACATTAAAAGGACATGTTTCACGTCAAAGAGGTAATGAATTCATCAAATGAAAGTTATATTCAGAAGTTATGATATTTGAGAAAGTAATGTGCTGTGGAAATGAATGTCGTAACGTGCAGGCGAAAATAAGGGTGAAGCTGTTAATCGTCTGGATTTTTTTTTTCAAGAAAGTTAATTATATGTCAGCATCATTTAAAACAGTTATACAAAGGGTTTTTTCGGTCTCCACATAGTTTCCGAGAGAAATACATTAATATAAAGTAATTTTATTCGAATAAAGTAACATTTTAGAGTACGCAACATTACATATTCGAGTAACATTTTCTTCGAATAAAATAGAAGATTAAAGGTAAATGTATAAAAAGCATTCTCAAATATTTAACAAATGATCCCAACGTATGGGAAAACTTCATGCTCACCACATGCAGTCACCCCCGGGCCTGAAACAAAACTGAAAACTGGACCCAGGCCTGGGGAAACCGCTCGGTGGCAAAAATCAGATTATTCCGCTTATACAAGGCCAATAAAATACATACCTATCGTCGTTAGTTAGCATCATCATCATCATTAATATCATGGTACTTATATTTTAAAATGTGTCTATACTTGTTTTAAAATATTCTAAATATATGACTATATCATGTTTATGTTTTCTTGTGAGAATATTCAGATTAGATTGCAAAATCTGCACGTAATGCCATTGACAACAAACGCAGGAAGGATGTGGTTCTCCGAGCGTAGAGGTTAAAACTGCAAAGGAATCCATTTTGGCTAGCGACAACGGCGCCTATAAATCGGGTGGGAAAAGAAGGGCAATTTGCTCGACCGCAGCGCGCGTCACTTGGGCTCCGCCGCCAGCAGCTGTTTCCCGCGCCGCGAAAAGACCGGCAGCGATAAGCATCGGCCGACACACGGCCCTTTCGCGGCTGCTCCGGCGGCGCGCCGCAGAAATACGAATGGCGCGGCACTGCGTGGCACGGTGAGGGCGGAGGGGGGGGCGCCTATGGCAACAGCGACAGAGGGCATCCGAGATGGTAGTATCTGGACCGAACGCAGGGCGGCGATAATTCATCAATATGATTGATTGTTAGTGAATCCGGGCGCGTCAACTACTGAGGTCGTTAGTCTCGTAAGTGTAGTGGATGTTTTTTCGTAGGAAGGTGGGGGTGATATTCCTCCGCTCGGTGGCAGATCCGGCACCGACCTACCGTCGACTAGCGAGGTTTTCCTCAACCAGGTATCTCCCACCAGCGGGGCACCGCCCAGCCAGGGCCAGCTTTAAGCCAGCGACCGGTCCCTCGGCTTGTGTGGTAGTGTAGTGCATGTTAGTGTAAGTGTATGTACGGGGTGAGGATAGGATAACTAAGAGGAAGGAAAGATAGTGCACGGTCCGTGGCCCGTTTGTTAGGGTACTACTAGGGCATTCGCCGGTGTTGAGCGGAGAAACCACAGAAAACTACCGTTCAGAGCACCCGGCCGCTAGAATTCTCCTCCAGAGCAATTGGATTCGACCTGGCTGACAAGCTAGTGTCGTCGTCGAGACTCGAACCTACAGTTAGCCACTGTAGCCTACAGTTGAGCCACCTATCTCGGTTTGATCAATATGCATTGATCTCCACGACAGCTCAAGAGATTCATTATGCTCCATGAGAGCTTCAGAGAGCTCCATGAAGCTACTGTATGTGAGAGGTTAAAGGCAAGCATATGTTTATCTGAAAGGTTGATCTTAGTCACTAGGGTTATATCAAACCCGCGAGCTCCACCAAGCAGAATGGCCCCAGTAAAGTAAAGATTAACATTTTGTTTAATTGTTTGAATTTTCCTGGCATGTCAAGTGCTATAGTCATTGTTTTCGGTAGCGTAGTGAATGTTTTATCCCGGGAGGATGCGGTGATTCCTTTCCCCCCACTGGGGGGGTGAGATCCAGCGCCGATTTACACGTCGTCGTGCGGGGGATTCCCTCTCCAGGTATCAGGGAACAAACTATAACTGGTTTCCCGTTATGTGGTGGTAGTGTATGGGTGTATGTGTATGTGTGTGTACGTGTGTATACGAGGAGAGGGTAGGAGAAAGACGAAGAAAAATCCCCTGACTGTCCGGCATTCATTGAAGAAACCACGAAACACAACACTCAGAGAAGCCGGCCGATAGACGTATCCTCCAGATACCGGATGAATCCGACCAAGCTCTTCCAAAATCCGCCTCGAACACTAGGACCTCCCGGTGAGAATCTCTGCAGAGTCACCGGGAATACTGGCTCTGAGCTAAATTCATCCGGTTTTAAAATTTTGAGTTAACACATTCTTGCCTAAGGGTCTAATGGAGTTAATGTATTTTGAACAGAGATGGGTGGTGGGTGGAGGTGTCGGCGGGTGGAGGTGTCGGCGGGTGGAGGTGTCGGCGGGTGGAGGTGTCGGCGGGTGGAGGTGTCGGCGGGTGGAGGTGTCGGCGGGTGGAGGTGTCGGCGGGTGGAGGTGTCGGCGGGTGGAGGTGTCGGCGGGTGGAGGTGTCGGCGGGTGGAGGTGTCGGCGGGTGGAGGTGTCGGCGGGTGGAGGTGTCGGCGGGTGGAGGTGTCGGCGGGTGGAGGTGTCGGCGGGTGGAGGTGTCGGCGGGTGGAGGTGTCGGCGGGTGGAGGTGTCGGCGGGTGGAGGTGTCGGCGGGTGGAGGTGTCGGCGGGTGGAGGTGTCGGCGGGTGGAGGTGTCGGCGGGTGGAGGTGTCGGCGGGTGGAGGTGTCGGCGGGTGGAGGTGTCGGCGGGTGGAGGTGTCGGCGGGTGGAGGTGGGAGTGGTGATGATGGTGGTTGTGGTGAAAGTGGTTGCCAGTGATGTTTAACAGAGACGATATCGGAGGTAATAGCAGAGGAGTTCTAGTAGTGCACTCGCAGACGCACTCATTTCAATTGCAGTGCATTGACGTGGCAATCTCTGATAGACTCTATGGCAGAAAACAACATCGCAGTACGTCGTGATGGCAACAGGCAAAAAGAAAACCAGTGCAACTTATGGAAAGCGGGTGGAGTGCCAGTGACGACCAGTGCGCCAGCAGCGACAACAACAGCATCGGCGGCGGCGGCGGCGGCGGCGGTTGTGCTTGCGCCAGCGCTCCACCCGCGCGGAACGGCTGCCGTATTTGGCGCGGCGGTGGCGGAGGCGGAGGAGGAGCGGCAGGGGCTGCGCGCGGACGCGGGGCTGCCGCTGGTGGAGATAATGGCGCCGGCGGGCGGCGGCGGCTGGCGAACGAAAGCTCTCGCCGCCGATAAGCGCCATCCTCCGACCCGGAACCGCCCCGCGCGCCCTTTGCAACGCGTTCGTCGCCACACACATCCGGGGGCGTTTAAATGCTATCGTGTTATTTTCTTGTCACTGCATTGCTTGTTATCAGTTTCGTAACATCTCTAATGAACGAGATGAATGTCAGATCACCAGGATGTTCAAGAAACTTGATTTCCCGAGGATCGAGTTCATGATCATTCCCACCTACGCGTCATGTCACTAAATAGATAAGCGCAAATTCATCGCACTCTACGCTTTTTTTCAAATCAATCTTCAGAACATATACAGTATTACCTTTTAGGAATATGGAAAAATTACGTATGAGTTACACATATAATTCTAAATAATGTAGGAATACTTTTCTACTTTCTTTCTCTAATTCTATACATTAAATTTCCTCAAAATCCTACACATTCAGGTCCATTCCTCTGAAGCTGTTATCGCCCCCGTTTTTGTAAAAGCGACCATCAATAAACTTTTTGAGAGTTAGGTCTCATCTCTCTAATAATATGTTTCAGGGAAAACATGACCATACCGATTGCAGTTATTACCCTTCATGCAGAGATATGAGATCAGTTCGCTCATACGGGTAAAAATACTCCAACGCCAATTGCTTCTCGAGTATACGAATGTTTCATATATGAATGTTGTGATTTTCCACACGAAACTGCAGAAGAGTTTTACGTGCGTTAGTAACTTCAGTTTGCACAGTTCCATTAATGAGTCGTTCCTCGACATTATTCCGATCTTGAGAAAATCTGCGAGTCGACTGAAACGTATTACTGAAGAGTACGGTTATATTCATGTGCCCTCTTCTCCAATTCTCAGGTGCATCGTATGTCGTCTCATAAATGCAAATGTGTTGAGAGAGAAAGGAAGTAATAAAACGTATTTACACACTTGAAGGTAAACAAACTGCAGTGAACGCATGCAAGTAATTAAAAGGTTACACAGTCTATTATACAACCACAATGACCACAGAAGACGTATTCTGATAACTGAATTGATTAAATACATTTTATTTTTTCCTGATAGGTTACTGCTCGTTATTGCCTTTGATATGGAGCTCGACTGCATAACTTACCTGGATCGCGAGTATCGCGGTTACGAAGCAGAATGTGAAAACAATTGAAATGATGCTATTTGTTCTCTTGTAGAGGGAATTATGGAAGGAAAGAGTAACGGAAGTCGAGTTAACCAAAGGTCCTCGTACTTTTTATCGCCGCTCAATGAGAACCCTTATAACGCCCTAGGTGCATAAATAATTTTTTTAATGGGATAAGTGAACACAAAAGTTTTACCTGATATAACGAAATATTATATAATGATGACGTACTGATAGCGTAAATCAGGGAAAACGTCAATAAACTACCTAATAATGTTGGATTTTTACATATACACAATTAATAGACAACAAATTCAACGAAGAAGCATATTGAAGATCACAATATAAGTATAAAATGAACCTAATACTCGTGAAAAGCATCCTTTCATTCCCTACAAATAATACCAAGGAATACTTGCTATTGCTACAATGTTTAAGTATTGGTATAATGCAAAGTTCTTTCTGAAACTTTGAAAGTAAAGTCACAAAAGGTAGACAAGGAAATGGAATAAGAAGGCATATCGTGAAATTCTTAACAAGAGCAGATAACCAATGCAACTAGAAAGAATATAAACGAAAGGAAATGTACAGAAAAACCAAAGCTCTCGGTCAGTTAACTTTCACACATGAAGGCTTGCGAAAGCTTCAAAAAATATCAGAGGAGGAGAACAAACAACGTGGATAAAACTTTTCTCTAGTCATATTGTAGCGATGTTTCTCCAAATACTCCAAATTTCTCTTTCTCCAAATAAAACTACTAATACAATTTCCACATCTCCGTCCGAGAATCCTCGGAGGTCCTCCCAAACGTACCCCTTCCCGAAAGGACCTTCAAGAGATCGCTCCGTTGAGCACCGCGGCGGTGGCTGTGGATCCCCGGGGAAACTCTCCCTGGACAACGGCGCCATCATTCGACCTGTGCTCCATTCCATTCCATCCCGTTTGCCCCGTCCCCTGCTGTGCCCCTCTGCCGCCCATCCCACCCTGCCCCTCCCACTTCCATCCCGTCACACTTTTGTCCCTCCCCTTCCTCAATCCGTTCTATCCCGTTCCACACTGCCCATCCCGTCCTGTACCCCATCCCATTCCTCCTTGCCCCTCCCCCTTTCCGTGCCCCATTCCAATCCATCCCACCCTGTCCCTTCCCCTTATCCTGCGGGGAGGCGAGCGCGTGCGCGTCGGAGTGCTTTGTTTTCGCCCGGGCTGAAGACCTCTTGGCGCCTGCGCGAGACGCACCTTGCCGCCGCGCCGTTCGACCTTCACCTCGCGGCCCCGCCCCCTCACCAAAGCGAGTCACGCTCTTCTCTTTGCTGGTTAGCAGTGTTTTGTTTGTTCGTTTGTTTAGCCAAGATGCGTTTCTCACCTTGATCATCAAGTCTGGAATACTAGTTCTCTTCTAAGCTAGTTGTGAGGATTCTCGCAAGACGTACTAGTTTCCAACGAGAGACGATAACTCCTGGATCAACAATATCATAAGGCAGTCACTAACACAGAAATGAATTTAAGTTCCTGATTTTTTTTTTTTTTTTGCATTTTGCAGGCTCAAAACATTTAAATTAATTTTATAAACACAACAATTAAATGTAAACGTTTGCCAACCCTATATCATTCATGATCTTCAGAATATAATTTATAGATGATATTGCTCTGTCCAATCTTTGATTCTATGTTGTGCAAATTTTGCAATAGATTAATTTTAGAGAATCTTTCTTCAGTCTTGCTATTTGTTTTCGTCCTATTGAATTGATATTTCCTTCGCAACAAGGTTTTATGTGATTTATTTTTATACTTTAAAATTTGAAAGCCATCGTAACATTCAAATGCCCTGATTGTCTTCGGGCAGCAACCCAAACTTTACTCCAGCATCATTCTTGCATATACAGCAAAAATACTTCGAAGTATCCCAATAAGTAGTCCTGTTCCCAATAAGTATTCCTGTGTAATCCATAATAGTTATTTACGATACTAGTGGTAAAAGAGACGATAAGTGGCGAGTAGGAAATGTTGCGACAGAAAGCGATAAGGCCAGGGGCGCAATCCTACTAGCAATATAAAACACTTCATCGCGAATCATACACTTCATTTTACACCAATGACTTCCATTTTATTTTAATTCAAGTATACAAAGAAGTCTTTTGTTTTCTTTGTTGCATTCAAGGATTTATCTAAACACTTGAGCATCGTCTGACATTTAGCACTAGTGCTAAAATTTGAACTTTTACGCTATGTGAACTTACAGCACTCTATGCCTTGAAACAACCAATTTTACTAGAGCCAGTCTCAAAAGGAATTTGCAGGTCATCAAAAATCATATCAGCTTCCACCCAAGTTCATTTGTTTGTAGCCTCGTCTTGCAGGCGACGGAGGCGGCGGCGGCGGCGGCAGCGGAAGGCGGCGGCGGCAGCGGAAGGCGGCGGCACGCGCGCCTGGCTTGTTTGGGCTGCCGGGCGACGCGTCGTCTCCGTCAATGAGGCGCCAGATGGCTGCCCAAACAACGGCACACGTTATCGCGTTCTGCGCGAGGAGCGACCCCAGCCAATTCATCGCTTAATATAGCGGCTCCCAAGGAAGCATTCAAAACACGAGGCGAAAAAAGCTGCGGCATCCGTCAGCAAAAAAAAAAGCTTCCGTTCTTTAAAAAGCGAAGTAGGTCGCTCATTCTGGAAGCAAATAAGCGTACTGGAGAACAATATCGGGAAACTTTAAGAAGCATTTACGGTATAAATGACCCGTTTGTAAAGTGGGAGGTCGCCCAAACAAACACATGTTCTTTAAAATGAAAACCATCCTACCTGAAGTACGAGGCAAGCATTTGAATGTTAATTAAGGAAGAAAACGAGGAAAGAAAACCCTCGAAAGAGTACGAAACATTCTATCAATATAAATAATATTGGAATGTCTTAGTCTGCGATTTCGAAATAGCTACCTTTTTATAATCATATATGCTTATAAACACGATACAAAACAAATTCATTTGTTTATACTATTTTGTCCGCCTGTCTCTTTGTCCATGGTAATCTCGAGAACGGCTGAACCGACATGAATGGGGTTTTCCCTCAGACTGATTACAAATTAAACTACTTTTTTTTCAAATTTTTATTTTCTTTTACATAGAAAAGAATGTTTATTTGTTTATTTTTGTATGGAACTCTACAGTTGTGTTCCAATCAACATTTATGTACATGATCATCAAACCTTCTAAAACATACTATTTACAATATATATGTACAACTATCCCATCTTCCTTTCCTATCCCTTAAAATTAAAGTTTATACTTAACCCGTTTTTTCGCAAATAGTTCTAAAACGGTGAGCAAATCTACCAAAGGTAATTAAACATTTATGAAACCTCAAAAGAAAAAAATCCTACTAAATCCACTTTAATTCATTCCAATAACCCAATTAGGCTTTGAGTATTTGAAGATGGTAATGGAAGTTTGCCGCTAAAAAGCAACAATATCTGTTAACAGCTGCCCGTAAGAACGAAGATGGCAGAAACGATGATCATGACAATTGTAGTAGGACGGGGAGAGAGGAGGGTCTGGGTGGACTAGACTGTGTGGGGTGAGGAAGGAGGGTGAAAGTAGGGCATTTCAGCTACTTATAAATGCTAATGATTCTAACAAATTTCGTACGCTTCAAATGGTAACATACTTCCTCATTACTCAATTCTTAACTAAAGAAAGTTTTATTGGAATTCGGTACGATTATTTCGATTTAAATAATAATATGCCATCACAGTAATATGGCAATGCTTGTGCGTCACTACATTTCACATATTCGTTATCAAGTTCAAACAATCCTGATATAAATAATCTGCACACAAGACACGTAACATAGCACACAATTTTGTTTTATACATATAAGTATGTATTATGCTTTGTCTCAATGTGTAGTAACTAAGAGATAGTATTTAAATTATATTGCCAATTATTTACAAAGCAAACTAAATTCATAATTCAATATTTTCAAATCTACACGAACAAAAACTCATTTGTCACAGACAACACTTTACTGAAACTACATTTTTACTCAGCTAAGAACAAATGTATTTGCAGTGTAATGAAAGTGCTCCATATTTTACGATTCGACGGTAGATGAGGTAGAAATAAGATTTTTTACGTCCTACATTTAAGCAGCAGAACGTGTGCAAATTAGCGAATTACTGAATTTACTTGAGATTACAGCAGTGCTTTTCCTCTATTAATAGTAAATTAATTGATTCTCGGTCACTTCATCAAAATTTCATTGAGAGTGTTAATCCCACTATTTATACCCAATTGGTTGTATTGAAATGCAGAGTATCGATTCGTGTGGAATTAAAAAAAACATTATTCTACATAAAATTATTTCTACCGTGGGAATAAATGCCAACGCAAGTGCAAAAATCATTAAACTCCTTCAAATGCAAAGTAAAACGCCCGGGATCTACAAAATAAGATCCCGATACTGAAGTAGAATACAATCCATCAGTTCTACGCTTTCCCTGCCCGCCGCTGGCACATATACATATTTTGTGGAATACTTTGCATTCCTATCAAGAAAATATTGGTGCTAAAATATGCCCAATTTGACAAATTTACAAGCTCTGTCCACCTATACATTTTGGAATTCTACATAATTAAAAAAATTAAATAATTTGACTTTTAAATGGATTTATATATTTTCAAAGGTTTTTTACATTCTTTCAAAAGTGCCCATAAATCAATTTTATACCTAGCGTTTCACGTCAGTGACCTACATAATCAATTTTTGGGAAGAGCAAACTCGCAAATGATTCTTCACCCCTATTCCAGATTTGAGCGTTCATGTGGTAACATGTCTAGCGAGTCAGTGAGCGGTGCAGTAGTGTCCGTCCCCTTTACCTCACAATGCACAAACCAGGCAAATAATGAACGCCATCGCCTTCTCATTGATCGTTAGGAACATAAATAGCAGAGAGATGACTGCAGGGAAAGCAGGGCACTTGCTAATAGTATACCTTTCACCTCTGGGCCTTCACATAAACTAGCTGTCCATCAATGAGGAAGCTGCGGTGAACAAAAGTAGTTCACTACAGGTTTTATTAAGATAGTTCCGTTTCTCCTAATTCTTATTTTACCATGTCGCCACTACCAACATCAATCAACGCCTAAATCCAGATTACGTATTAACTTCCTGCTCAAGGAAATTAGACAATACGTGGGCCTACTCTTAGTGTTTCCAGTATAAGAGTTTTCACTTCGACTTCATCCGAAGACGAGATTTAATATTCGAAGCCAGTAATTTTGAAACGTAGATTCCATCTGTAGTGGAGTAAATCCACCGATCTCCAACAGATACAACTCATAAAATTATTTCCTCCCACCACTGGAACGTGAGATTCAGCGCTGACCTGCACGTCGGCTTAAGGGATCCGGTACATCTGCCTCCCGGTACATCTGCCTACAAGGCGCCGACCCCACTAGAATTTGCTCTTAAGATCTCGACTGTTGTCCTGACTTGTGATAGTGTAGTGGATGTATGTGTGAGTTTGTGTAAAAGAAGAAGAGGGAACAAGGTTGAAGAAGGAAAGACAGAATGCGATCCGTGATCTGTTGGTTAAAACAAACGCTCCGGCAAATGCTACGACCTAGCTATTTAGCTGGTAAAGGCAAATCCGTCACCAACGGGACTCCATAGTAAACACGTCGAGGCAGCCCCTCGCAGCCAAACGCACACCCGCGAAGACGTCGGGACGGAGCAGCGCAATCCACAGCTCGGTGGCCCGGCGCGGCGCACACATTTGCTCCCGAGGCTTTGACACGCGCCTGTGCGAGCATTCCGTCCGTCGATGCGCTTCTCGATGGATCGATACCCCTCATTTGCCGCTCTCGGCGCCACCTCCGCGGCGACGCCGTCCGGGAGCTCGTTTGCGAGGGAGCGCGGCCGGCCGCTCGCCGATGGAGGGGCACAGAAAGACGCTCGTAAAGGCAAACGAGATCCAGTGGCCCCACGCAAATTGGCAGCGGCGCCCGCCGCGGCCACGAGCTCCCGCCGGAGCGACAGGGTGAGGGGCAGGGGGAGGGGCAGGGGGAGGAGCAGGGGGATGGCGCGGGCCTGCTGCCTCTCAGTCGCCGACGCCGCCGTCGAGAGCTCCACTCCTGCTCCACTCCACCAACCGGGAGAGGTGGCTCAGTGCATCAGCTGATGTCACTGCAGTCCCTCTGACCGGGAGGTCCTGGGTTTTGAGTGCTGACGGCGGCAGGAGTTTCGACACTTGCTGGTCAGCTAGGTCGGATTCAGTCGCTGTCTGGAGGAGAATTCCAGCGGCCGGCTGCTCTCATGTGCAGTTTTCCGTGGTTTCTTCCACCAACATCAGGCGAATGCCGGAGCAGTACCCTAGCAATCGGGTCACGGATTGCGCACAATCTTTCCCTTTTTTTCTTGTCCTATCCTCACCCTTTACACACGCTACTACTGGGGGGGCTACTGCCGGGGGGGCCGGTCGGGAGCTTAGAACTTGTCTCGGCTGGGGCGGTGCCCTTCAGGTGGGAGACACCTGGTTGGGGAAAACGGTAGGGGAGTCGATGGTAGGTCAGAACCCGATTTCGCCATCCAGCGGGAGAATATCACCTTCCCTTCCCTTCCCTTCCCTTCCCGATGAAAACATGCACTATACTTACGGGGCTAATGACCACAGTAGACACGCCCAGAATCACAATCCATCACTCCACTCCACTAACCCTCCGGGGCGTGATGCATTCTAATACTGTCGGTGCACAAGAAAAGTGATACAATTTTGCAGGGCTACTATTTTCATCTAAGTGGAGCCGTTTATTTGGGGGGTTGAAAACCAAGTGAAGTGAAGTCGGTCTTGTGATACTCTTTATATCGGGCGTCTTGTGACCGTTTTTACATTTTCACGAGTAAAAAAATACTTTCTAAACATACTTCTTCACTTAACTCAGAAATAATGATATTCGTTATTTGTCATTTTGCTTGAATAACGATGTACTGTCACATTTAGAAGAAAAGAGGTAAATCAAAGAAGGAAATTAAGTCGCAGGCCGAGCCGTATACTTCATCCCCACTAGCGTAATAATTGGAAACGTTCTAAACGCGGCATTTTACATTTTCAATCCAGTTTAATATATTAATACACGAGCTAACTAATTATCTCTCGTCAAATCCACACAAAAGATATTTTGATAATAAACAAGGGCCATTCATGAATGATATTCATTTGGAGACTAATCCTTTTTCCTGAATTTCACTTGTGAACTTCTTAAATTGTCACGAACGCGGTGGCAAATTTCTGGTATGTAATATATTCGTATGCATTTAGGAAATATTCATTATTCAAATCTCATTAATAACCAATAAGATTTTGAATCCCATCCAGCTGGGAGGTCCTGAAATTGTGAAAGTCTAAAGAGCAAAAAAAGGTTTTACGCGTCATATTATTATGGTCATGGCATTTCACCGTTATACCATTAAGCGTTTGACTGAAATAATTTTGAATGACGATGTAGGTTCCAAGTCGTCAATGTTAGTCGACACGTAGCATCGAGAAAAAAGTGACCATTTTTCGATGTGGAAAAGGCAGTTCAGCTATGTTGGAGTCAGCTTTAAACTATGCATCAAAAATGCAGTGAATCTACACAACAAATCAGAAATAGGATGTTGCCAATAAATATTTGAGATGGTATCGACAAAATGCGTATTGTTTCCAGAACGTAAATACTTGGTAGGTAGTAATGATAATAATAAAATCAAAAGATGAAGAAAAAAGAATGATAAAAATAGAAGCAACTTATGATACTGGCAAATGAGGAGCAGTGTTTTCTTTTTAAGTGCCTTTTCGCATGTAAGAACGTATTTCTAGTATTTATAGTAATTAACGAAACGAGTATATAAAGAGGGGCATAATTGCATGAGTGGTATGTTCAAGAAAACGAGCGACGATAGGAGCGAGATTTCTTATACACCACGAGTGCAATTATGCCCCTTTATACAAATGTTACGTTCAATAGTTTTTCGTTTCCATTTAAGAATAATTTAAATTTTGAGAAATTCAAGCACATCTTTACCATTCGAGGTATACGTTTGATGACGTTGTGTTGCTTCTGAAAAAGATATTTTAGTAGGCCTTGCAATGTTTGTTTGCAAGAAATATTAGAAATGGAAGGTACTGAATATATTGCGGATAAAATATTAGAAGAAACTGACAAAGTCATGAAAACATTACTTCCCACGAAAAGCAAAGACAGGTATGAGATAATACATGTACAGATAAGTATTAGAAAGTAAAAACAACTAGTGACTTTGACACAGATTTGCTATAGTGCACGTTTTAGAACGGGTAAACACAACTGATGTGTGCATTTTGTACATTCGTAATACTAAGGTCAAATGTTTTACATGTACAACATTCAATTTATACACGTTAAATATTATATATTGTTCTATTATTTAGCTAGAGTATCGTTTACTTCGCCAGTTTAGTTTTTTCATCCGTTGTTTATATACAGTTGTAGGTATGCAAACTGTGATGTGAATTTTTGTTCATGTTTCATGGCCGACTGGAAATATGTTGGCTATGTCAGTGTTATAGTTTCTTAATTAAACGATTTGGCTCCTTTTCTGAATTCTGATTGGTGGGCGTGGAGTTTTAATTGCACGGTGGGATTTTAATTGCACGCATGCCATAAACATAGATATAATATACTATTTTTCATGGAATTAATGAGCATACTTAGTTTACTAAACGAAAAATGGATATAAAGGAATCTCTCATTCATGCGTAGAAAATAAGATGAAAAATGCAACTGTATTCATTGAAATTCAACATTTTCAAATAAAAGCATTCATACACTGAAGCATAAAACGCACAAATTCACAAAAATAAAACAAGTCCCCAAAACAAAAAAAAGTACTTCTAGTTCACATCGCGTATGAAATGAAGCCATGTGTTAACGTACTTCCGCTCACGTAAAACGTGAATATACGTATGGCCAGCGTTCCACTGAATGAAATGGTCGGTGAAACGAGAACGTTTGTTACACTAGAATTATTCTCCCCGAGAGCATAGAGAATGTCACTTTGAAAATGACAATGTTTCAAAATTCTATTCTCACATCAGAATAATTCAAGTGTGACTGTTGAATGAATTTTAATTTGAAACTAGAATTCTCTGAGCGAATGGCTAGGTATGAGAATGAAGGGAATCGAGGGGATTATAAAATTATTCTGAAGGTTTAGATCAGAATTCACAATGAGTTGAGATCACAATTCTCGTGGAAACTTCAACAAATTCAGTGAGGTCGGAAATCTAATTCAAAGTTCAGAGAAAGTTCAAAGTTTCAAAGAACTTCGATTCCTTCGTGATCAGAATCGCTCCTCTATTTTCACTCGCAGAGTACGAATCCTCATTCTTCTTTCTTAGCCAACATTCCATTGGTACAGGCTTCAAGAACAACCAAAACGCAAAACAATGCAACGTAAAGGCCACGGCAAGTCGGCTTCCAGAGTTGCTAAATTGCGTTCGTGGAAATTTTCATGGCAGCGGACCAACACAATGCCCTTTCTTCGGGCGAATGTTTTGTTGCGTCGTAGAGTATGATTCACACTCATATAATGACGTCGACAAGGAGCTGCTAAGTTTTCCTCCAAGACAAAGACTAATTACAAAGAGGACCAGAGGTCGTAAGCAAAATTTTTCCTTAGCTCATCAGGTCCAGAGACCCGAGACATCTCTCCGCTATAAAATCGATTACAAATCAATCGAAAATATCAGTGCGACACATCTGAAAGACTTAATTATAAGTTATACGAACGAAAAGAAATAATGATAAAGTTTAAAAGTAAAATAATATTCCAAACTTCTAAAATTAGTAATCCGATAATAAAGAACTTAAAAGAGTTTGTGTACTTTAGAAAAGTATTTTGTAACATTAAAAATTACTTGAGATTTATTGTAACACAGTTTTGATTCCATACGTCCCGATATTGAAATCACTCTGTCAACTACCAACTGCGCAAGAGTTCACAGATGTTCCAAGAAACATTCATAAGAGGAGCCTGAAGCAACCGATCTGTAAACAAAGCACCTTCATAGGGTCCACAAAAGGAAAGAAAGACAAGATATAGAAGCCAGCAAAAAATCATAAAACGATCAGTTAGGGGTCAGAAAGGCAGCACACCAGCAGTTTGGTTTCTTTTCTTCAGAGTATAGATGATCTGAAAATTTAATAATTTGATGCAATAAATTGAGTTCCAAACAGTTTAACTAACATACACTGAAGAATGTGAAGCCGACTGCTGCGTGTTTGTGGCCTAAGTTAACGTCATTGTTTTTAGTGAACACTGAGCTTGTGCTCACTGCATTATTAGTCATTGTACTTATCTTATCATTTTAAAAGCATCTGCTCAGGAAATCGGAGGAAACTGCCGAAGAGGGGAATGCCGGAACTCGACAAAAAGAAGCAAAAATGAAGATACTCAGAAGTGAGGTGAAAACATTCCGCGCTCGGCTACCGAACGGTGCACACTCGCCCGCTGCTTATCGCTCCGCAGTACCTCCACTGTGACCAGTGATAAGGAAGGCCCTAGCGGGGCCGTGACACGGCCGTTCAGAAAGCGAGTGTCTTGAGCAAATATCTTAGTGCAGTGAAGTGCATATTAATCAGTGTTTTATTAGGAAACACATCAGCACAAGGTGTTGTCGCCTCGGCGACGGGCCCTATCGGGCCACTAGTGCGATTCTCGTAGACAAGTTTTCGGAAGTGAACATAGTTTCGTAAAGTTATTAGTTAAATACACAATGGCAGAAAACGCAAATGCATCATTTCCGCCGCTCTCAGATGTCGTGTCGTCAGCTCTACACGCATTAAACGACTTTCATCATACGGAGCCGCATCTAATTAATCACCTACAGCAGCAGCAACATCACATATATGCAGCAAGCCAACCTGCAAATTCAACCTTCACGCAGCTGTCCTCACCACCCGTGGGATATTCTCACCCTCCTCTGCAGATAAGTACAGTGCAACCTCCTTCGCTTAAGCGCCCCAGATTGCAAGACGCAATGTATAACCAAACTTCATATGTGCAGGGACCCCAGCAGCATGTCTTATATGCAAATATGCCCTCATACAACATCCCAACTGGCAATAGATACCTCCCCTCTCGCTTTCTGACCCCGACCCTGACCCTGATCCAGAGCAAGGTGTCGCAAACAATAATTCTCCTCCCCCACAACCAATCAAGATACCTCCTATCATTATTCATGATCCACCGGTTCATGTGGAACTTCTACAAAAAATTAAGGATCTGCTCAAACATGAAAATTTTGTTACTAAGGTCAGAGGACCATATACTGAAATCAGGAGCAAGTACAGTGGGAAGACTTTACTTTACTTCGTAAGCACCTTGTCACGAAAGGATTGTACTATCATACCTACCGGGACCCGACAAAAACTACTATTTCTGTGGTGCTACGAAATGTTCCAATATCCTATAGTGAACAAGAATACTTGAAGAACTAGTAAAAAAAAAGTTTACCAGTAATAACGGTTATCAGACTGACTGATTCTATCGCAAACCTTGGCCTTTATGTGCAGTTACTCTTACGAAATCAGCAGAAGCAGGGCAATATATGAACTAAAGGAATTATTTAATGCTATAATCACGGTTGAAGAGCGTCGTCATATGACCCGGGCCAGTGCAGTGTCGGTGTTGTCAATTATTTGGACACACAAAAAAGAACTGTGGGAACCCTCCTCGTTGTGGTAAATGTGCAGCGCCGCATGCCACGGCCGAATGTTCTAGTACGGATACCAAATGTTCACTATGCGGAAAGGCTCATCGGTCCTCTAGTCGTGACTGTGAAATTTATCAAAATATCCTCCTAAGGAAATCACTCCCAACTCGCAACCCCACCCGTCAGCAAGTCTCACAACAAGCAATGCGCTATCATCCTCGCTCTTTAACCCCTCCAAGACCTTCTCCTGTAGCCTATCCTCATCCTCCCCCTTCTAACCCTATCACAATGCCCACAAGAATCCTATTTCACCCAACGTAGAATTCCACAACCATCATTGTCAAACCAAATGCCCCAATATGCAGATGTCCTCAAACAGCCCATGCACCCACTCACTGGACAGCCATTCCAGCTGGAACAATTCATCTCCCATCAGATAGAACATTTCTTCTCCAGACTCATGAGTCAAATTATTCCTTCTCTCACAAACTCCATCCTTCAATCAATAAAAGTTTATTTTTCCATAAAAATCATGCATATAAGAAGTGTAACTCATTCTTCACTTCGTCTCATTTCTTGGAATGCAAACGGTATTAAACCCAATATTCACATGCTAGCCCACTTTTTGCATAATAATAAAATACAAATAGCTTAGCATTTCAGGAAACTCATCTTTGCCCTCTCCATGAAAATTTATATTCCCGGTATATTCTATATCGCTATGACCGACCCCGCGTAATCGGTGCAGCGGTGGGGTAGCTATCTTTGTAAAAAATTCCTGTAACACATCACCAGCTACCGCTAAATATAAATAATACTTTTGAAAATGTTAGTATAGCTATTCAGCAGAAATATCAATCTACTTTAATAATTACGTCAATTTACAAACCCCCCTAATATTTCCATTACAGATCAGGTGCATTGACACCTTATTTTCCTCCTGCCAACCCACATTAGTAATCGGCCGACTGGAACGCGAAACACATTGCGTGGGGAAGCAGACTAAACTCACCTGCCTGGTAATCTGCTGCTAGCCGATATACAAAGATTAAATCTGGCGGTGCATGCTCCTGATGCGCCCAGTTACTACCCCTACTGTGCGTCAGTGCAAGCTGATATCCTAGATTTCGGCATTTCTAACAACATTAGTTGTAACATTCAAGTCGAGATTCATATCGCCCTGCAATCTGATCATCGCCCCTGTAGTTTTCCTCACTCGGCACAACCCCAGAAGAAATTCGACCCCGCTCAACCTTATCAGTTACGTAAGGTAAACTGGCCATATTATCAGATGCTAGTTACACATTTTTCTACCTCCATTGCATTACCTCGAACTACGCCAGGAAATCGACAGCGCCATTGATTCACTTACTCATACCATTTTAGATGCCCTAGACTTAACGGCCCCCACAGCCCGTCAACACACGCCGCTTCCAACAATACCACCTGTAGTGAAAATGCTGATAGGTTACAAACGTTATATTCGAAATCACTGGTTGAGACATCGATCCCCTTTTTTAAAATCTTATTTAAATCTTCTAACTAAAAATTGTGAGACAACTTTTTGCCTTCGTTCACGCGCAAAAGATTCATTTCCAACTCAAACGGCAAACCCATCTGATCAAACATTATGGAACATTACGCGACGTCTGCTGCGCAAACCTACCAAACTACCCACCCTTGTTACTCCAACTGGAGAAGCATCTTCTCCTTCCGATAAATGCGATATGCTGGGAAATTACTTTGCATCAACCTTTACTTCTCATCCTTCTCATAATTGGCAACACGATAATCATATCAAGAAGTAATTTCACAACCAGAAATAACAGTTCCTGAATGCCCTATAATTTATTTCACCAGCCGAAATTATTAAGTATCTTTCACTAGCAACCCGAAATTATCAAATGGCCATGACCAAATATCAACATTTTTATTAAAACGCCTTCCTTTAAAAGTAATAGTGCATATTACAGCAATATTTAACGCCGCCTTGAGACAAACGTACTTCCCTGATAAATGGAAACATGCTCACATTATTCCCATTCTAAAGCCAGGGAAAGTACAAAATGATCCATCTAGCTATCGCCCAATAAGCCTGCTACCCACAATGGGAAAGCTATTTGAAAAATGTATACTCTTTCGCCTAAATTCTTACCTCAGCTCGATCAATGCCATACCACCTCATCAGTTCGGATTCCAACCCCTTTTGTCTACATATCATCAAATCTTACGCCTAACAGAAGATATCATCGAAGGATTCCATGACCACAAGCATACCGCAGCAGTTTTTCTAGATGTAGCAAAAGCATTCGATACCGTTTGGCACCCAGGGTTAATTTTCAAATTACGCAGTTTAGGTACTCCATCATATCTCTCACGCATCATTGAAAGTTTTCTTAATAAGCGTACTTTTTCTGTACGTCTCCCAGGAGCTGTCTCAGCACCATTCACCATCAAAGCAGGAGTACCCAAGGCTCCACCCTCTCCCCCACTTTATTTAACGTTTACACATCGGATATACCAATCACTCAAAATACAGCAATAGCACTGTTTGCTGATGATACAGTACTTTATTCTTCTAATAGAAATCTCGATTCTGCCGTGGAAGATTTGCAACATCACCTCACTTTTTTCTCCAGCTGGGCCAAAAAATGGCACATCCAAATAAATCCAAATAAAGCCAGGCAAAATATTCACCCTCCGTAGACCAGACGTCCCCCCAAACCTTACATACCAAAACCAAAGCATCACATGGCTTCCTCACAATAAAACAGTCAAGTATCTTGGAGTTCTTTTTGACAAAAGACTTACGTGGCAGCAAAATATTAAACACCGAATAGCTCTAGCGACTAGTAGAGTCCACCAATTGTATCCGATTCTCAAAAAATCATCCCCCCTACAGTTACATGTGGCTACTCACCTCTATAAATCAATGATACGACCCATACTTTCTTATGCTTCCCCAGTCTGGGCTGCCGCAGCCAAAACAAACATAAACAAAATTCAAATTTTTCAAAATAGATTCCTTCGGACCATTACTAAAGCACCCTGGTACATTCCAAATGCGCAATTACATATCGAACTTGGCATTACACCCATCCCCGTCCACTTCTCCCTCTTAGCCGCAAAATTCTATCCTAAGATATTAAAGATCCCTTCAGCATTCACTTTCATATTGGTAAACAGAATCCTCATCGAAAAAGACTAATGTATATATCTTATGCGGCTGCAGAGGGCCAATGGCCAAGCTAGAATAAATGAAAAAAAAAAAAAAAAAGAAGTGAGGTGAAAACGCCAGGACGAAGTATAGTGTTTAACTGGAGAACAAAAGAAAGACGCGGGATTTAGATAGAAGGAGTGTAAATGAGGCAAACATAAAAATGAACACTGAAAAACAATAAGTGGACAAAACGAAGGTTATTGCCAGTGGAATTGAAAGTGACGTAAATTCAAGAAGAACGAAAGCGAGTTGGATTATTGACAGGAAGTAAATACAGTTGAAAAAGGCGCTGATAAGCAGAAGCGGAAATCTGCCATGGAGAAAGCAGTCCCCTAACTTACTCGCCATTAGTTCCAGTAGCGTATTGGAAACGAAGGGGATGACTGGGTATCTGCGCGGGGCGAGATCGGCCGCATTGCTACCTACCAAGCGCGGTTGGAGGCTGGGGGCGCGAGGAATCATGCTCCGCTGGGCGAGACGGCATCGACTTCTCTTTGCACTGAAGTATCTGAGCTTGAGCCTCGGATGACGTGTTCACAGGAAGAGCGAAAGTTAAGTAAAATAAAACGTCCCTTTCACTCGCTACGGCAATATAGTTTTACACACAGTTTTATGACTACGCTATACATCAAGGAGTAATAAAAGCACATAGGTAAAGAAGAAGAAATATGCAAAAAGTTTTAAATCTAATTTACTCGTGACTTTACTCGTGGTGACGGGCTAAAAGTTCTTAAGTCAATCTTTGGCAAAATTGGGTTAAGTACTGAAACTATAAGTTACGTATCAATATTTTATTTTAGAAGAACGACCGAATTCAAATATAACGAGAAAAAAGCGTTGGGAAATAGCGTTGAGCATAGGAAAAAGCTCAATTGGCTCAATAATCTAGCCCTTGTTTCCTCCAAGCTAAGATTTTTGACTTAAGAACTTTTACCCCGTAACCACAGATTTGTCAATATATCGGGTCGTGGGCTGCAATAGTGCACAACCCCAAAACTACGAATTTCCAGTTAATGCACTCTCCAGAATTGTAGATTCGTCTACCTTCCCGCAGCAACAGAGGCATATCTTACAGAATAGTATTTCACCAACAAACAGCAGAAGTCTGAATGCAAGTGTGATGCATTTCAATACGATGTAAAAACTTCAACTCATTTATCTCAACACCTCACTTTTTAAGTTGTGCCACTATTGCAGCCCACGAACGATATGGCTTGAGAGCAGAGTGAATGAGTCAAATCTACACTCCTTTGATGAAGTTCCTTCGATGAAGACAATTTCTCAGGGAGACACCATGATTAAGACACCAGCATCCACTCAAAAATGTATTATGGATAAGTTTAATTACATATTATAGTTAACTACAAAATCCCCAAACCCAGCACTGTTGCGGCGTTTCGGTGTGTCCCGGCACCCCTCTAATTGAACGGTAAGAGCGGTTCGGTAATTTAGTAAGCATCCGCCTCTCCCCCCCTTCAACCATCACTTTCTCTCCTCTCCTTCGGTCAGCGAAACCCCTGCTCTGCGTGACTGCGCCATCAGGTACGAAGAGCGACGGGGCCCGGAGGTCGGCAAAGGTCAATTGCACTCGCGGCGCTTGGCGCCAATGCCACGTCCCGGCTTCAAGCACCCACTACTCATCGCTCACAACCAGCCCCTCTCCCCCACCTGCTTCTGGAGAGAGGGAGAGGAAAAGATGCCGCTGTGGAAAGAGCTCCCGCCGTCTGTCATCGCAGCGGCTTTTTAAACATAAAAACGCCACGCGCGCGATTTGTTTTCGGAGGCTGTCAACGGCGCCGCTGAGTACGACTGCGTTACAACACAACGCGGGTGGATAAAGCGCATAACGAAAGAACGGCACTTTTATTTTGTCTTCTACAGCTGAGGAAAAAGCATGGTTCGCTGGACGCATGCGACCCGCTGATGTAATTTTTGCGGCCTGCGGGTGTCAAATCATAGCCTCCTCTAGGAATATTTAAACATACTCCGAAATTGTAACTGATATTTTGACTACCATATTTTTTTAGACTAGTGAGAACCCGTGCGATTAAATCGCACGGTTAGTCAAATAACCGAACTGTTTTCTGCTTAAATTTCTGAAAACACAATGTACACGTAACACGTAATGTGAAAAAACTACTGTATTTCTGTAGCCTTCATTCAAAGGCTACACGTAAATACGTTGATGGGAATCAGTTAATAAAATAATGTATTGTATGCAAAATAAAGATCACTAACCTCTTCTATTTCAAGATTTTTATTCAATGTAGAAATCACCTTCACGTGCTTACACAACCTACACTAAACTGAAACAAACAAAAATGCTTGAGATTGCAACATTCACTTGTCCCCGCCACCGTCCGACAGTGTAATTTTCTTCCGAAAGATCGCGCGGCAATCAGAAATTACATATCCCGAATTACTACTTTTTTTAATATTTACGTATTTTTAACGCACTTTTTCAATACGAATGTCCCATGGGCAGCTCAAAAGAAACACGATTTTTCAATCCATTGCTTCTTTATACAGATTGGTTTCGTAAGTCGCCCAATTTATTGAAAAGACAAAACAGCACTTCGAGAAATAATATATAAGACAAGATAAGGCAAGAGGTGTGCAATGTTCGCTAACGGATACCGATTCACTTGGAGGTCAATTAACGAGGGACTGCGAGCCGCCTGGGGAAGTACGGTGGTTCACAAGATTCTCAAGCGTGGAAAGCGAACACCAAAATGACTCGGCCGTATTTTAGACGAGGTCAAAACATAGGATGTCGCTTGTATTAAGAGCGATTTTAGCAACGTTTGAGTTGTTCTAATTAATGTGTTACTGTACTTATTCGGCCTTCGTGTAAGTGCATTGGTTGAATATTGAATCAAGACAAAAACATAAGGTTACAGGGGAGCGAGGGTCTTTCAGGAGTACTTGTCGGAACATACCTTTTCTTGCGAAAATGGTCGACAGTTCCTCTCCAAGCTTATTCCACAATTCACGCCAAAAATGATTAAAAACAGAAAATACAAATGTCCATGTAATATTTGTTACACATTTTCCGTAGTGATTCTGACAATGTGAGAAATGGCCTCTGCGGCCTTCCATGATTTCTTTGATAAATGTTTGGTCCTCAGGGTTCGTAAGTGAGCATCCGCTCTTCTGTGCGAGCGCGAGGAACGGACGCCAATCTAGCCAGGGTAGGGCGGGGAGGTAGCTGACACTCGTGAAAAACTATGAAGTGTTTTCAGGCGCGTCATATATACTGCGATTTTTGTAGGAAGAGCTCTGAAGATAACTCAAATCCCATCTTCGCGATGGAATATGTCACGGCATTTCGCGTCTTTTCTCGGTCTTGCCGGTAGAAGTCGCATGATCGTAAGCACTGCTTCATACGGTTGCGATTGTGCGAAATCTAGCGGAACGACTGTGAATGATACGAAATGCCGTGACATATTCCATCGCGAAGATGGGATCTGAGTTATCTTGAGAGCTCTTCCTACAAAAATCGCAGTATAAGCTCATTAGTCCCATGACTACGCCGACCTGGATGGCCGAAATGGCTAAGTACGTGTACCGATTCAGCGCTACGGTCCGAAAGGTCGCGGGTTCGATTCCCGCTTAGGGCGTAGTTGTTTGTCTCTTATCTGTCTTGTATGTGTGATGTCGCGGAAGTGGCCTCGTGGTCTGCTGACCACAGGTGAGAGGAGCCCGCATGTGTGTTGGTGTGTAGTGCATGGTCGAAGTTGCGTCCCATCAGGACGTGAAGGGTAACCGGCCGTCGGATGGAAAATCCCTAGCAAAAAAGAAAAAGAAGAAAAGTCCCATGACTGTAGTGTATATGACAGCCGGGAGAAAGCAGAGATACTCTCCCGTTGAAACGTGAGATGTGTTCGACCTAAACGTCAGCTTGCGGGTGATTTCCCCTCTTAAGGTATCGTCCCCCGAGCGTGGCACCACCCCAGCCGGAACAAGCTCTAAGCTCGAAATTCGATAGCGAGGACACGCTTCTAGAGCCGTCATCCATTATTATCAAGATTCCGAAATAAATTATGGGATATGAAAAGACGATTATGAAAGATGACTAGACCGATATAAACACCATACTCAATGTGGGACACGAACCCACAACTCTCCGAACCGATGTAGTTAGAGGATGCCCCCACCACAGAGATCTCGCCAGCCCGCACCGGCTATTTCTTTTTGTTTTGCGTTCTTTTTTTTAAATTTATTTAAGGACGCTTTTTCAACTGCTCGGTCTTATAGCGACGCTGTAACTTTTTAACTTTTGGGTAACGACACGGGAATATATACTAACAACACAAATAAACATTCAACGCACGGGGTGTAATTCGAACCCACGACCCACCAAGCCAAGGCAGCTACGGCCCTTCAGCTTTAGCGATCTCTGCTATCCACGTCCGCTTGATATTGTTTTGGCCATTTCATCGTCTCGGCGCCTTTAGACAATGCTTCCCTCGCCTCCCCCGCCCCCTGCAGCTGCGCCGCTGCGGATGCGTTCGTGCGATGAGGCGTCAAAGAGCGCTCCGGGGCCCTTGCGCCTTTCTCCGCCATTCAATTACGCCAACGGATGAGTGGACGGCTTACGGTCGCGTTATGCGCGGAAGCCCTGAACTTAGTTCGCCAGGGCGAGCACGCGCAGCTCATGACGGGAAAAAGCACCGAATTGCGTTTTTCGCAAACAAAAGAGCACAAAAAGATAGGTATACACACGCACGCAGAATACGCACAACAATAACCCACCAGAGGTTGTTGGATACATTTCCTTTGTATCCATGGAGTGAGAGTAACAAAAACATATTTTTAATCATTTAAATGAAACACACTCACTCTCTCTTTCTCTTTCAGTTCTCTTTCTCTCTCTCTCTCGCTCTCTCTCTCTCTCTCACACACACACACACACACACACACAAACCAATGAATTTAGGAAAAACTGCAGAATATAAAATGGCGTATTGCATTTTTATTTTGTTTACTGTATTATGGATTAGAAAACGGTAGGCGCAAAAGCAGCCTGCATCACACGTTCCGCTAGACAGTATTTCCTGAACACAGTCTGCGCGTCGAAAATTGTGCATCTTAAGGAAAGAGAGAAGGCAGTCGGGTCTCCACAACCGTGAGTTCTCGCACGGGGAAGTTCAAGCTTCAAGTAAATGCTGTAATGCATAAAAAATACTAATATGTCAAGATAAATATTGATGAAACGTTTAAATTATTCAATTTCCTTACATTCACTTCTACATAGGACCTATCCACCCTCTATTTTCTTATCCCCAACAACATTCAGATTATGTTCTCGGAGGAAAACAATTTCCTCGGCGTCTCCTAATCGCATTCCCTGCTTCTTGCAAGCGCCATCCAAATCAATTCCAGCTCCCAAATTCGCCGCACCAGACGACGTAACATGTGTTTCAAGTTCCTAATTTTTCCACTTGGAGTTGGAAACTCGCCCACAAACACACAAGTGGGAAGCATGAAGTTAAAGCTTTGAACTCGCGCAAGTTCCCCGTGAAGCTGAGTTAGCCGCACAAGAAGAACGAAGTGGTCGGGGCGTCCCACAGGGCTGCAAAATGCCTCTCCCTGGGGCGCGGCGAGTGTTCGCTGCCCCTGGCGCAGGTCCTATAGAAGCGAGGCGGGGAGGAGAAGGGAGGAGCGGAGACGGGCAGGGTGGAAAGGGGTGCAGAGGAGAAGGGAGAGGCGGAGCGGAGACGAGCGGGACGGGGAGGGACGGGGAAGGACGGGAAGGACGGAAGGACGGGGAAGGACGGGGAAGGACGGGGAAGGAGGGGGAAGGAGGGGGGAGGCGGGGAGTAGTGGGGCGAAAAGCGGATATGAAAGAAGTAGGGACAGGGAGGAGAAGGGCGGACGGGGAGGAGACGAGAGGAGAGGAACGGGACGGAGAGAAGAGGAACGGGTATGAGAGGAGAAGAGGTGAGATGAGCAGGGAGGAGAGCTGAGGAGATGAGCGGGCAGGCGAAGAGAGAGCGGGGGCGGGGAGAAAAGGAGTGGGGAGGAGAGGCGAGGGGCAGGGAGCAGACGAGAGGAAAGGGCCGGGACGGGGACACGAGAGGAGAGGAGCGGGGCGGAGAGGAGACGAGACGAGAGGGGCGCGACGGCACGGGGAGGAGATGAGAGGAGAAGGGCGGGACAGGGAGATGTGATGAGAGGGGCGAGACGGGAAGGAGAAGGGCGCTAGGGCGGAATGGGGAAGCGAGGAACACCGAGGTGTGGCGGGGAAGAGGGACGGACAGGGAGGAGACGAGAGGAGAGAGGCAGGGAAGGACGGGAAAGAGAAGGGCGGGGGAGGAGAGGGAGGAGAGAAGATAAGGACGGGGGAGAGGGTGGAGAGAGAAGGAGAGTATGTGAGAGGAAATAGGAGCGGGGAGAGGCGTGTCAGAGACTGCCAGGAGATCGGGGTGAACTTGTCTAGAGCGTTGAGGTATGAAGTAACTTCGCAATTGCGAGCCACATGGTGTTGGCTTGAGTCTCTTTAGGATATACCGAGTGATAAAATCAAAGAAAGCCCACCGCAATCTTGACGCCGTGGCTAAAAGAGAACGACTAGAACGCCTCGACAATAACGAGATGAGGTAGGCAACTGTGGAAGCGATAATGATATCGGACGGCTCCGAAAGTGGCAGCGAATTGAAAATGGCACGGAGGTGGAGGTGGAGATCGGGATGGGAAGTGGCAGCGGCGGTGGCCAAGGCAATATCCTAGTCGAGGAGTGGCGACGGCCGACGCGATATTGGTATCGACGTGCTGAGAACGGCAGAGGTGAGGCGTGCAGTGGCGATGGTAGGAGCGGCGGAATAACGAGAAGCCTGGGGATGGTACTGAAGATAGGGGCAACGGCAGCGGAAACAAAGCAGGATTGTAGTTACAACGCAGCACCTGCAGGCACCGACGACGCAAATAGAATAGGCGGACGCTGATGGAGGAGTAGATGTTTAGCACTAGTAACATCGAGGACAGCGAGGACGACGAGAGGCGACTGAAGGTGGGATGGATGTTTGCGACGATGGCCAAGGCAGGATCATAGCGGGGGTAGGGGGTGGTAATAGTGGTGATGCTGGTAATACTGGATGGTGATGGTAATAGTGGCGGAGGTGGTGTCAGTAGTGGCGGAGGTGGTGTCAGTAGTGGCGGAGGTGGTGTCAGTAGTTGGCCGGAGGTGGTGTCAGTAGTGGCGGAGGTGGTGTCAGTAGTGGCGGAGGTGGTTGTTCAGTAGTGGCGGAGGTGGTGTCAGTAGTAGTGGCGGAGGTGGTGTCAGTAGTGGCGGAGGTGGTGTCAGTAGTGGCGGAGGTGGTGTTAGTAGTGGCGGAGGTGGTGTTAGTAATGGCGGAGGTGGTGTTAGTAGTGGCGGAGGTGGTGTTAGTAGTAGCGGAGGTGGTGGTTAGTAGTGGCGGAGGTGGTGTTAGTAGTGACGGAGGTGGTGTTAGTAGTGGCGGATGCGGTGTTAAATACTGGCGGATGCGGTGTTAGTACTGGCGGAGGTGGAGTTAGTAGTGGCGGAGGTGAGTTATGTAGTGGCGGAGGTGGTGTTAGTAGTGGCGGAGGTGGTGTTAGTAGTGGCGGAGGTGGTGTTAGTAGTGGCGGAGGGGGTGTTAGTAGTGGCGGAGGGGTGTTAGTAGTGGCGGAGGTGGTGTTAGTAGTGCGGAGGTGGTCGTTAGTAGTGGCGGACGGTGGTGTTAGTAATGGCGGGAGGCGGGTTATTAGTGGCGGAGGTGGTGTTAGTAGTTGCGGAAGTGGCGTCAGTAGTGGCGGAGGTGGCGTCCAGTAGTGGCGGAGGTGGCGTCAGTAGTGGCGGAGGTGGCGTTAGTAGTGGCGGAGGTGGTGTTAGTAGTGGCGGAGGTGGTGTTAGTAGTGGCGGAGGTGGTGTTAGTAGTGGCGGAGGTGGTGTTAGTAGTGGCGGAGGGGGTGTTAGTAGTGGCGGAGGTGGTGTTAGTAGTGACGGAGGTGGTGTTAGTAGTGGCGGATGCGGTGTTAGTAGTGGCGGATGCGGTGTTAATACTGGCGGATGCGGTGTTAGTACTGGCGGAGGTGGCGTTAGTAGTGGCGGAGGTGAGTTAGTAGTGGCGGAGGTGGTGTTAGTATTGGCGGAGGTGGTGTTAGTAGTGGCGGAGGTGGTGTTAGTAGTGGCGGAGGTGGTGTTAGTAATGGCGGAGGCGGGTTAGTAGTGGCGGAGGTGGTGTTAGTAGTGGCGGAAGTGGCGTCAGTAGTGGCGGAGGTGGCGTCAGTAGTGGCGGAGGTGGCGTCAGTAGTGGCGGAGGTGGCGTCAGTAGTGGCGGAGGTGGCGTCAGTAGTGGCGGAGGTGGCGTCAGTAGTGGCGGAGGTGGCGTTAGTAGTGGCGGAGGTGGTGTTAGTAGTGGCGGAGGTGGTGTTAGTAGTGGCGGAGGTGGTGTTAGTAGTGGCGGAGGTGGTGTTAGTAGTGGCGGAGGTGGTGATAGTAGTGGCGGAGGTGGGTTAGTAGTGGCGGAGGTGGTCTTAGTAGTGGCGGAGGTGGTGGCAGTAATGGTGGTGGTGGTGGTGGTGTCGCGGAGTTGGCGGTGGTGTTAGTAGTGGCGGTGGTGGTGGTGGCGGCGGTGGTGCCGTCGGGGCTGCTGCCCTGGCGACCCCGGCTGGCGGCGACCAGTCGAGCCGACTTCCCGCTTTTGGAAGAAGCCGCCGCCGCCGAGAGAGGCCGGCGATCGCCGCGCCCGCGCTGCGAGCGAAGGTGCAAGGCCGCAGGAGGCTGCCAGGTCGCCCAACAGCCACTTACGCGGAATCCACTCTGTATCTCTCAGAGGATGCCGAATACAAATTGTCTTTTCTACTGCGAAAGCATTCTCCACCGAAATAGCAATTTGAACGACATACAAGTCGTCAATGGGATCAGATAGAAACATGTTTTGTTTGCTAAAATAAAGGGAGGATACGAATATTTTTGAAACTTGAAATATTTGCTATATATTTCCATCACTTCGACACTAATTGTATCACCTAGAATGTAAATGAAATACTTAAAAGCTTATCATGTGATTTTGGAATTTTTTTCCATCAAATTATACATTTCAAATCGTTGTTTTAGAGGTATGATCTGACTTTTCCAATATTGACTCACGTCTTTCCAAACATGAATAATGAACAAATAAAAAAAGCACACATTTCTCACAATACTTTTCATTCAAGTATGTAAGAAAAGGTGGTTAAAGATATATCTGAAATAGTTCTTGAACATGACATCTCTTTTTATTTACCTCACCATTTGCAGACAACAACAGAGTGAATAATAACACGATTGTAGTGTTTTATTTACAGTATTTGACCTCGTAATCATTAACCTAGTTTCATATAACGATATTCTCCTAAAAAAGCGGCCGTTTGTTTCGCTGTTCATGGAGCGTGTCTTAAAATATCGTTGAGAAGAATACAACGCATTATATGAAATGTCAACCCTTCTACCCTGAGGCATTCTTCCAAACTGGGTAACCAAATCGTAACATAATGGAAACTTCTTTCTGCCTCGATATTTTGTTTTACAATTCGTATTGTTCTTTAAAATTCGTAATATTAAAATTGCTTTAAAGGACGAATGATTAAATAGTTGAACCTGACTACAGTATAAATCAGAAAGCAAAGAGTTCCCGAAGCAAAGACCATTGGGGAAGAGTGCCATTCGAACAGTTTGTGCAAAACAAACAATGAATTATATAAAACGCAAATAAAGTTTCGTAGTAATTTCCAAGCCTGCACCCAGGGATCTATATTACTAACTTCCAATACGCGCAGATTTTGGAGGAAACTGCGCAGCCTCCTGCTGTGAGAGAGGTATCTAGGTTTCGTTTAGATGTATGTGAATTTCGGAAAAGTCGGAAAACAACGAAACTGTTTCGATTTTGACTGAAAATGCAAATATTAATCACGCTAATTCGATTTTTCTCATACCTGACGTTATGACCATATTCTTATACTTGGTGAGTCCCTGCTAACGACACAGCTGTAATGTAAGGCTCCAAGGCTCCTGTCATCCGCCATTAAATAGTTATGTGTTGCCTTACGGAATAGTGACTTTTTTACTTTCCCGTATACGTACGTATACACGGAGTGATATACGTAGTATAGGGAAAGTTATGTAATGCTGCGCGAAAAAAATGGCCAATTTTCGGCGGAAAAAAATTAATTGCCGGGCCGTGAAAACGAATAAGTGGATAAAACCACTTGCTAAATTAAGAAAAAAATACCCTAACACGTGGTGTAGCCAGAAACCCTGTTTTCTAGGTCCTTGATACCGAAAACCCAATTGAAAGGAAAACGTCCGTCTGTCCTCCGTCCGTCTGTCTGTCCTGTCCGTCTGTGAACACTGCTAGCGCCTAAACCATACGTACGATTTCTTCCAAAATAGATATTCCCCGGTCGATCTGATTCTAGTCGAAGCTTGAGATTTTGAAAAAGATTCTTCAAAATTTGGGGGTACTTTATATGAAGCCCCCCGGGGATTTTCAAAATTTTCTCAAAAACGGCTCCAAATTTTTTCTTTAAATTTCTTGTATGAATAGAGGAAAATACACTTTTTAACATGGCATAGGTCCGATTTTCACGTACAGCTCTGAATTTTAGAAAATTGTGAAAGTTTGACTTTTTTTCGGCGTCTTTCTCCAACTACAAAATTGATGATAGAGATTTTTTCTTCAAATAAAATTTGTTCTGCATATTGAGTTCTTTCATAAAGGTCATGTAAATGTTTCTCAAAATTTTGGTAGTTTTCGTGCAATTTTGCGTTGTAATATGTACAATTTTAAAAATGACAAAAACAAGATTTTCTCAAAAATGGCTCCAAATTTTTTCTTTAAACTTTTGGTAGGGATAGTGTTAAATGCACTCTATCAATGACATAAAAGCCATTTTGGTCTATCGGTTGGTTTCTTCAAAAATTACAAAAATGTAAATTTTTTTACTTGTCTCTCACGTCGTTAATATTTCCATTATCGGCGATTTTTTCCATTATTATATTTACGAGTATATATGCTTTAAATAATGTCAAGTAAAGTTTCTCGAAAACACAACCGTTTTCTGTGAAAAGTAGCTCAAATTTCGGCATTTTCAGAAATGCTCAAACGCCATTTTCTCGTATATGGCTGCAATTTTTTCTTGAAACTTTTGTAATGGATAGTGCTAATTATTCTCTTTAGTATAGCGAAAAATTTATTTTGAGTTATTTTTTTGTTTTTTCAAAAATTATATAAATGTAAATTTTTTGAAAGATCTCTCACATCTTTAATATGCACATTATCCGCAATTTGTAAAAATTATTATATTTGTGAGTGTAAGTGGTTCAAATAACTTCAAATAAGTATTTCGAAAATTCAAAAATTTTTCTGTGAAACTTAGCTTAAAATTTAGCATTTTTAGTAGTGCTAAAACGCCATTTTCTATTAAACGGCACATAATTTTTAAAGAAAATTGCCATTTATGGCTAGGTTTTTGTGTTCTTTAATATTCTAAAATTAATGTTTCTGTTCTACCTAGAGGAAACCGAAAAATTAAGAAACTGACAAAAAAATGTACTTTTGGCGATGATAGATGGTAGCTGGCCAGAAAGAGTATGGGGCAATTCCGAATAGCTAGCGAAGACCCAAGAAAATAGAAAACTAATACGGGAAAGTCTGTGCCATTCTGTAGCACCACTAGTTTATTTTGTTTGTATGTAAAGAACTGTCGTAATGATACTGAGTTTTTGCAGTATTTGCAGAGCTTTACTGAGTTTTTGCAGTATTCCTGAAGACTTTTTTTTTTTGTTAGATCGTTTAATTTACTGCAGTCTTGTACGAGAATATTTTATTTTTTCCTGAGCAGTGTGTGTGCTTCTTTTTGGAAAATGATTTTGAGTGGTTTTGTTCAAAAGCATTTTTGCAGCTGCATGCCACTCGTTTTAAATAATTTGGTAACAGAACTTCCAGTCAGACTTCGTTAAATCACAACGCAGAAGCTTGACCACGAGGTTTTAGACAAAATATCGATAGGTACAAGTTTAAATAGAATTCACAGATATCAAGTATGATAATCTTCACTTATTACAATTTTTTAGTCTTCGACGAGTAATATCAAATGGTTGACCGCAGTTTCAGTTTGTTCAAGATGTTCAAATGATATTACACAATCAGTATGTCGATATATGGTTTTACTGAACCACGTTTGAATGGCAGGATTAACAACTTACATACTGTAAATGCTATTGCAAATGATAAACGTTGATTCACTCAAGCATAGCTTGCTTGTGACAAGTTTTCGATGATTTAGACATGTTCTCTTCTCCTGGCCAAAACCATAAAAAATACCTAGTATTAAGGTTATCTTTAACGAACACAAGGAAAATAGAAATTATAATGTCATAAAAATGCCTCTAGCTTTAAATCATTTATTAATTTATTTACTTTTTCATGTCCTATTTCTATGATCAAGGACGTATTAACGCTCAAATACTGACAGTGAGGTATTAGTAACTAAAATCTAAATGGTGAAAAAACTAACAAAAGAAGCAGGAAAAGAGTATAAGGAGCACGATTAGTGAAGCGAAGTAAGGAAGTCGTAATTCTTTTAACATGCTTTCCTTAAAAAAAAGTTAATTCTCTTAGGACAGCAGTAATTTGACAAGACAGAAATCGGAAGTTGGTCCACCGGGAGAATGTAATGTTAGCCACTCTCCCAACTCTTTTGTTACCATTCGCTTACAAGAACTCCGCGAATCGACTTCACCCCAAGAGCAGAAAAGCAAACAAAAACAATATCGAATCGAAGCGCTGGTAAAGAAGCATCCCAAGGGCGATCTTCGTCTGGCAGCGGGAATGAAGATCAATCGCCCATTACAAGCAGGGCGGCGGCCCTCGGCGCTAACATAAGAGGCGAGAGGCGGGGCTGGTAGGGGGCGAGGTTGCAGGGGAACTATGGAGAGGAACGAGGAGCGGCTGACGCGAAAAATGGCCTGGCGGGACGCCCGGTACGAGGATAAACGTGGCGGAGTGACCGGGACGAGAGAGACGTTCAAACGTGGGGTACGATCCGAACGAGGAAAGACGTAGCGGGAAGATCGCAACGAGGAGGGGCGATCGGAAACTATGAGGAACATGGCAGGAAGACTGGGACGAGGAGAGGTGTAACGGAACTAGAAGGGATGCTGCGGCAAGACATGGACGACGAGGGATGTTGCGGCGAGACATGAACGACGAGGGATGTTGCGGCGAGACATGGACGACGAGGGATGCTGCGGCAAGACATGGACGACGAGGGATGTTGCGGCGAGACATGGACGACGAGGGATGTTGCGGCAAGACATGGACGACGAGGGATGTTGCGGCGAGACATGGACGACGAGGGATGTTGCGGCGAGACATGGACGACGAGGGATGCTGCGGCAAGACATGGACGACGAGGGAAGTTGCGGCGAGACATGGACGACGAGGGATGTTGCGGCAAGACATGGACGACGAGGGATGTTGCGGCGAGACATGGACGACGAGGGATGTTGCGGCGAGACATGGACGACGAGGGATGTTGCGGCGAGACATAGACGACGAGGGATGTTGCGGCGAGGCATGGACGACGAGGGATGCTACGGCAAGACATGGACGACGAGGGATGTTGCGGCGAGACATGGACGACGAGGGATGTTGCGGCGAGACATGGACGACGAGGGATGTTGCGGCGAGACATGGACGACGAGGGATGTTGCGGCGAGACATGGACGACGAGGGATGTTGCGGCGAGACCTGGACGACGAGGGATGTTGCAGCGAGACATGGACGACGAGGGATGTTACGGCGAGACATGGACGACGAGGGATGTTGCGGCGAGACATAGACGACGAGGGATGCTGCGGCGAGACATGGACGACGAGGGATGTTGCGGCGAGGCATGGACGACGAGGGATGCTGCGGCGAGGCATGGACGACGAGGGATGTTGCGGCGAGACATGGACGACGAGGGATGTTGCAGCGAGACATGGACGACGAGGGATGTTGCGGCGAGACATGGACGACGAGGGATGTTGCGGCGAGACATGAACGACGAGGGATGTTGCGGCGAGACATGGACGACGAGGGATGCTGCGGCAAGACATGGACGACGAGGGATGTTGCGGCGAGACATGGACGACGAGGGATGTTGCGGCAAGACATGGACGACGAGGGATGCTGCGGCGAGACATGTACGACGAGGGATGTTGCGGCGAGGCATGGACGACGAGGGATGCTTGCGGCGAGGCATGGACGACGAGGGATGTTGCGGCGAGACATGGACGACGAGGGATGTTGCAGCGAGACATGGACGACGAGGGATGTTGCGGCGAGACATGGACGACGAGGGATGTTGCGGCGAGACATGAACGACGAGGGATGTTGCGGCGAGACATGGACGACGAGGGATGCTGCGGCAAGACATGGACGACGAGGGATGTTGCGGCGAGACATGGACGACGAGGGATGTTGCGGCAAGACATGGACGACGAGGGATGTTGCGGCGAGACATGGACGACGAGGGATGTTGCGGCGAGACATGGACGACGAGGGATGCTGCGGCAAGACATGGACGACGAGGGAAGTTGCGGCGAGACATGGACGACGAGGGATGTTGCGGCAAGACATGGACGACGAGGGATGTTGCGGCGAGACATGGACGACGAGGGATGTTGCGGCGAGACATGGACGACGAGGGATGTTGCGGCGAGACATAGACGACGAGGAATGTTGCGGCGAGGCATGGACGACGAGGGATGTTGCGGCAAGACATGGACGACGAGGGATGTTGCGGCGAGACATGGACGACGAGGGATGCTTGCGGCGAGACATGGACGACGAGGGATGCTTGCGGCGAGACATGGACGACGAGGGATGTTGCGGCGAGACATGGACGACGAGGGATGTTGCGGCGAGACATGGACGTGCTGGACTCACTCGGAGGATGGGCATGGGCGGGGTCGTGTCGCGGACGAGCAAGGCGGGGAGACCTGGACAAAGTCGACCCGACATGGGCGGTCGGGAGGCGACCGAGGCGAGAAGGGACGGGAGTGCCGGGTTGCTGGACGAAGTGGGACCAGGGCCAGGGCAACGTGAAACGGGGCGGGGGGAACGAGGGTGCGGGCGAGAGCGGGCGTCCGTTTCCGCAGCCCGGGGCAAACTGACGGCGGGCGGCGCGCCGCTGGGTTTGCTTGCTCTGCCGCGTGTTTGTAAGCGCGCGAGAGCATCGCCTCCGCCGAGCGGGTGGGCGGGCGAGCTCTGCGATCGCCAGGTCTCTCGGATGCGGCTCGCGCAGGAAAGGTCCATGAAGTGGTCAGATGTACATTGTCTAGTTGCTGATGGAGGGAAGTGGGGAAGATGGTAATCGCTTCTTTTGAATATTCTGTCTTCGCGTTGGTGAACGCAGAAAGAAGAAGAAACCATTTTTGTTTTTGTTTTGTTTTTATCACCCGATTATGCACCGCCACTCTGGAGTTAAAATATGTAATATTGACCTATGACCAATAACTTAACTGGAGCCTGGTTGTTGCCATATTATTTTTGTGTAACTTTATTTAACATAATACATGAAGGGCATCAAGACGAACGTACACATACACGCGAGGAAATTGGTCAAATCTTTAAACCCGAAAATAACGACAATTTTGCCAAGTGTCCCCCGTATTGGAGTCTCAAGTTCATTATACGACTTGTGACATTTACGCTGTCACAAAGATTGTAAGCATATTTCAGAAGAGAAGAATTTTAGTCGAATCAGTCAGACGATAGGTGGTAACAAAGAAACCGAGATACATCATCATGAAAAACATATCTTTCCTTTAGGCTTCGCGTTGTTGGATAAAAATATTTACGTAACCCTATCATTCAATGAATTCTTTTCGATTTTGTTTTCTATAACTTATGCACTTTACTATTGAGGGGCGAATTTTTTGAGACGCGGGAGAAATTCTTCCCAAAACACACAGCGATTTGCCCTAAATTAGGTTTTCAAAAATTGAATAAAGGTTTTATTGAACTCAAATCACTATTTACTTCAAAAGATGTAAATAGAATTAAATTTAAAATGATAGAAATAGAGTACCTTTGCAATATTCAGTTGAAATATTTCTACGTCATAAAAACATCTCTCCAAAAATCCCTATAGATTACACCAGTAGATCCACCCATCTCGAATACATCAATTATTCTTTGTTACCTAAACTTTAAAATGATTTTTTTAAATTTCATACAACCTGAAAGATGATAATTGGACCTCCTGTTCATTTTGTGGATGAGCTATGGGCTCTAGTGACAGCCACTCCGCACGTTGCCCCGACGAGCGAAGGCTCACTGCGGCGCCGCCATCCCGGCGCAAAACGAGTCACTCGCGACCTCAACGCGGAATCAGCTGGCGAGCAAATGAACCACGCGGGCGACAGCATTCGAGGCCACAGGGAAATGGTTGGGCATTCCACACAAAATCCTAATATTGAGGGTTACAAATGTCCACAGTTTAGTTATAACCCTAAGGTTTACAGGGATCATAAATATTTACCAAATTCAAATCTCCAACATATTAACAAGCCTACGATTAAGTCAAGAACGTATAGAAGGAATATATGTTGACCAATGATGCTGTGTTTTTCTTTCCCCTTACTATTGCGTATGACGTTCTGTAACTACAGAAAAGAAGCAAAATGCATTCACGTTCACTCTTTACACTTGCGTAATACCATTTTTTTACTCACTCGTAGAATCTTTGTAACTTTGTGTAGCATACATTTTGTGTAAAATTATATCAAATGTTCCAAATACTTATGCACATTGCACGTTTTAACAAGCTTCGTTCAATTGTCTTGTAGTCTTTTGAAAAAGATCATGTGATAATTGAAAGGTTTGAATTGTGATTTACGACTTCTTAAATACATGTAATGAAGTGCACGTACAAAAGACGATGTATCCCACATTAATAGCAAAATGAGTTTTCCCTCATCTGCTTCAATGTTTCTTATTATTCGTTTATATTCGACATTCAGTGCAGTCACAATCACATTTTACTCTACTGGGCTTTTTTCTAACAAGAGTAAAATGACTAAATACTTTTTAGAATGAAACAAAGGCGTACACACGGTTAACAGTAGGCTTAACCGTAGTAATTTATGACGCGGATAATAAGAATGCATATCTATTAAATTAACGAATCAGACAGAACGAAGTGACACAGTAGGAGCCACAACAAAGTATTAAACGGAAAACCGTCCAAAAAGTCGTCAGAGGCTACAGTAAGTACAGCACAAATCTGTCTAGAACGGATTTTAAACCCACAAGTGGATGGCAAGGACTTTAACACTTAGTCAGAGGCCATTTAACAATGCTTAAATTTTCGTGGCGCGTATCTCTTCCACTACTTTCAAATTAATATTTTGAAGTGACTTTCTTGCGATATTAACAGTCTTTAAAATCCACTATATCTGAAATAACGATGTTCAATCGGTATATTTTTAAGCTAACATTCAGCACAAAATTATAACTCGAAATTCACAAGGTGGACCCGAAACATTTAGATAGCGTTGAAAACATCTTGAGAGATTTATGAAAAATTCTATTAGTGACATTCGCAATATTAAATTAATTAACACAATAAGCGGCATTGAAATTATCAATTCAAGACAAAAGAACATCAATCATTTTTCGGTCATTCCTCATTCAATTTCATCACTTCTTTTTTAAAACAAAATTAATTATCTGCGAATTTGCTAAACAATAATACATTTTGCATAACTTCATTACGACTGCGAACAAAGGAGACACACGGCGAGTCCCGTTCCGGACGAGCGCAGAGCTGCTTTGTGGTAGTGGACGGCGGCGATTTGCAGTTCGTAGGGCGGCTGTGTCAGCGCCCACGCAACACTATTATTGTCCTTATAACGGTTCGCGCGTCGACTTCGCCCGAACGGCTGTTTTTATGCAGCACCACTGCTCGCGAGCCGTTCGCCAGCCGCGCTCGATCGCCTACCACGCGCGCGTGGGAGGGCCCGCCGCACGCGCCGTCCTTTGTTTTGCAACAGAACGAAGCGACGCGGCGGGGCGGGCGCTCGACGCAGTAACAATCACTAAGCGGTCACCATGGTCACGGACAGCAGCGAGCGAGTTTTCGGACGTCTAGGCACTCAAAAGTAGTTTCATTTAAGAGATGTTACGTTTGGAAATTAGACTCGTTGTTCACTTCAAAGTTCATAACAAAGGAAGAAACTTCAAAATACATTTTTATCGTCAAAGAAATGTGATGTGACACACGTTCGGACACGAATTTTGTTGGAGAGCTTAATTTCATTCACATTACTTGTAATGCTAGAAGACAAATAAAAAAAATGACATAACAAAGAAATTTATCCATTTTTTTAACTTGAACGACAGCTCTCTAATGAGGTCGCGAATAAACTACGCTTATATTCAACTGAAATGTTGTGCAAAAATTGAATATCGAATAATATCAAAAAACATTTACAAATCAATTTCGGGTTTGCGTCCAAGCAAAAATTCTTAGATAATTTAATTTCACTGTCATCATATGAAATATTTGAAATAAAATATAAACAAAAATAAAAAACAAATCCTTTCATACTTTAATAAAAATAAAACAACCAAGGTCATTAAATAGGATTCTTCCAGAAACAATGAAAATTCTTCATTCACTTGACAATAAGTTCAACGAAGGTCAAAACATTGCTATCGATTTCCTTATTACAATAACAGATGTTAAACATGTAGATAAGAACCACACAATGATCAGCTGTGAAAGTAAACAAACCTGGGTTCCATGTTTTCTTGCTGGTTTCCGAGTTGGCGTCCACATTCAAGGATTTTCTTTTTCTCCCAGCCTTCTTCGGTTTTAACCCACTCTTCTCCAGGCGAACGCCAATCCTTTGATATAAAAGGCATTTTACGTAATTTAGAGTCACTGGAACCCGCACAGCGTTGTTACTCCGCACACATCAAGCAGAAAACTGCACGACCAAAACATTAGAGCGCATGGCTTTGTTGATGGCTTTGACGTCTTCCAATCAGCTGACTCCATATGTTCGTACTCTCAAACAGGGTCCATTTCGCGTAATAAAATTCTCCAGCATTGTGAACTGTGACGCCATCTAGTGTCAATAAAAGTCTACCTCTTGCTGTAATGTGCCATCTAGTAGTAATTGGATCAACTTCTTAGTTCTTTTTCTATCGCATGATGTCGCTAGTTACTCATGTTACCAAGATGGTGGCAATTAGCGAGTGCTGAGCGAGTGAGGAGCATGTGATATCTTCACGTTGTGGCGCCCGAAAATTACGTGTTGGATTTGTCAGAAGCGAGTTATTTGTGAGGTGAGATCGTTATTAATGAAGATGTGAAATTTTTGCTAACAAATATAATACGGAGTCATTCGACGGTTCTTTTGTGAAAACTGTCATAATGCGTAGTAATAATTGCAGGAGATATCAAGAGAATGGAGCCGAGTGAAAAATTAAGCAAAGTGGATTTGACGAGAGATGCCTCTAAGATATCTGGTCCTATGAAAGAGTACATGAAATTAATTGAAAAACAGAACTTGGAACGTGTTCAGAAACTTAAGCGTATGAGAAGAAACAATATAATCACCGGCTGTTTATTGGGAACCGGTGTACTCGGCATCTATTTGTATTCCATGTTAGCTGTCAAACAGGAAAGTTTCTTGGATGACTTTGAAGAGCCTAAAGTATTGGCAAAAGAATCTTAGTACACATTCACTGTAACCTGAATTTTAGACTTGTTAAGTAATTATATTTTTGTGTAAAAAGTGTAATAAAAATCCTATCATGGGTGTGGAAATTGCAGTGAGATTACCTCCTTTGCCTTCTATTCGTGACATCCTTAATTTGTATAAGATCAATGCTTTGCGAAAATTATCACAGAATTTTTTGTTAGATACAAGGATAATTGACCGCATTGTAAAAGCTGCAGGTAGAATTCAGGATGGTTATGTATGTGAAGTTGGACCTGGTCCAGGAGGTATTACTCGCTCAATACTGAAGAGAAACCCTCACCATGTTATTGTAATAGAAAAGGATAGAAGGTTTCTACCCAGCTTAGAGGTACAGTAAAATGTTTGAAGGGACAAATAAGAACTTAAGAAAGAGTATTAATGCCTAGTAATCTCATTTTTCTGCTGGATTTTTAGCTGTTGGCTGATGCATGCCATGGGCAAATGGACATAATTTTGGGTGATGTAATGTCATATAAAATGGATAAAGCCTTTCCTGATGATTATCGCAAGCCATGGGATGGGCCACCACCAAATATTCATTTAATTGGAAACTTACCATTTAATGTGTCCACTCCTCTTATTATTAAGTGGATGAAGTCAATCTCTGAAAAGTATTTATTTGTTTTTTTTATTATACTTGTTTTCTAGTATATTGATTGAAATAATAATTACAATACTAAAGCAGTTGTAAATTTATAATTTTCATTTTAGAAATAGTGCATGGGCATATGGAAGAACCAAAATGACGCTCACATTTCAAAGAGAAGTTGCTGAAAGATTGGTAGCTCCAATTTCTTCACCTCAAAGATGTCGACTTTCAGTAATGTGTCAAAATTGGTGTCAAATTACCCATAAATTTACCATTCCAGGTAAATCTCAGATTTTTTACTGTAAATAAGATGTTTAGAGCTAAAATCATTTAAGTTTAATTGAATTTTAAGAATTAGTAGTTCAGAATTAAATAATCCTACTATAATAATGAAGTTATGATGACTAAATTACTTGATTGATTAAAATAAGTTTTAATAAACCAGAGTTACTTTTGTTTTCCAGCATGAAAAAGACACTTTGTTCTTTAAAATGTGGGGTTTGGTAATTGACAAAATATGAAAAATGATGTATTAATTAACTTTATAATTTGAAAACGTACAGATAAATTAAATTATTTTAATTTCAAAATAATACATCTCAAATAATTGAATTATAGTTACAGTTCAGTTCATTTCTGTGTTTTCACTAATCTTCGTTATCATTGTTTTGAAGTTTGCATTGAAAATGCCCAAAACTTGTTGCAAGTGGACAAAGTACTCTATAATTTACATTTTCAATCCAACTAGAGAATGCAATTTGTAATAACATGAAATTTGAATATTTACTAGAAAAAACTCAACAGATCTCCATTCCATGAAACAAAAAGATCTTCCTGTTTTAAAGAATTTTGTACTTTTTTTTGACAGTCAAATTTTCATTTGACGTTGAGAAGATATGGAGAACAAACCTTGCTCTTACACAGGAATTGTGCACTATTTATTAGTGAAATCCATAAAGGTGGATGAAAGCAAATTGCATTTTAGTAATTTTTCATATTGAACAATAGTAGTTTCTGCTTTCTTCCAACTTTAATTTAAATTTATAGTCATTCTACTTGGATTTTTAAAAATTTTATGCAACTAGGCTTGCATTGCAAGTTACTAAGTGTTGCTCACAAACTGATATATTGAGTCAATTGTGGCGGTAATGCTTCTGACATACTGATTTCCATTCATTCAAGTAGTAAATTATTACAATAATACAAAGTTTGATGTAGGTGAACACTGTGGTATTTATGATCTCACAGTAAATTTTGACATAATTGTATATTTTAGGTACAGCGTTTCTCCCTAAACCAGAAGTTGATGTAGGAGTTGTACATTTTGAACCTCTAGTTCAACCTGTTATCAATCTACCGTTTGAAATGGTGGAGAAAGTTGTTCGGTGTATTTTCGGTTTTCGACAAAAATACTGTTTACGTGGTGCAGAGTAAGTATTTAATTCATAAGATAAATTTAAAAATTGGATATTGAGAAAACTCCAGCGACTTATTTTTTCTTACAGGACATTATTTCCAAAGAAAATAAGGGAAACTTTTGGTAAAGAAATGTATGAAATTGCAGAAGTAAACCCTCAAACACGACCCTTTCAGTTGACTCTTGAAGAATTTCGACGACTGTGTGAAGCATATAAAGTAATTTGTGATCGAGACCCAAGATTATATAAATACAACCATAGAGCAAGTAAAATGGAATTAGAGGAATTTGAGGACTCGATTAATGATATACTACTTTCTTTTGACAATGAAGAGTTGGATGTTTTGAAATAATGTTTATTTTTGTTAACCAATGTTGTGTTGTGTCAAGTTGCCATAAATATGTAGTAAACAATTAATTAGTTCTCTGAGTGTTTCTTTTTATTGTTATTACAGTTAACTCACAAACTGTAAATTTGCCCTTTTGGTTCCTTTATTCTGCCAATGTTATGTGTACAAAGCAGTACAGAAGTACCTACACCAGTGAAAGGTATGATGTGACTGGAAGAGTGGCCTCTTGTTAGATGATAAAGTTGTTTAAAAATGGTAGCAGGCTGGAACACAGGATTAAATATATAATGAACATTACACAAAGAGTATTTTACACCTGATGATGGAAAAAGGTAGTTCCCGAAACGTCATGAATAGAAAATAAAATGACAAAAAATAACATATTGTTTATTTGATGACAAACTGGCTACCATTATAAAATGGATGTTGACCTTATAACCTGTAGAAAGTGAAGGTAGCAAACGGACTTCTAATGTAAAGTCTTAAATTAAACTATATTGGATTTTTTTTTTAATTTTACAAAACATTAGAAGCAGCAATGTAATGACTTTTCACAAGGAAATGTTGGTATATGCAAAATACTGTTATTAAAGTTGGTGAATTTTTAGTTTCCATATTGATAAAATTTGAAATGTGTCTGAGAGGCACTGTGGTGGGAGTACATGGGTGTAAGTGACTTGCCTTACACATTCCATTGTTACATTACACATATATACATACATTCCATTATTGACTTCAACTGATTGTTTGAGGTAAATTGACGAAAGTGTAGTCCCATTTGCCAGATGAATTTACTTTACCCATAATTGCCGAGCTGTCATCGTTATTAACATAATTTGTTTTACATAGTGCATAAATGTATATTGCAGACCAATTTTAGACTGTAGATAAGAACTGAATGATTTATACTACTTAACATCATTTTCACATTTTTATTTGTTGTTTTATTCATAGTGAATCAGTGATTAGAATTCATTTTGGGGCAATAAAATTGGTGATCTTTCAGTGACAAAAGGAAACTGTTTCATCAAAAGGGTCTCACTATTAATGAAATTGTAGCTTGTTTAGAATACAAAGTCAGTAAAAATGATTTTATATATACATATATAGACACACACACACATACATATGCATACGTACATACACATATATAATCATTATTCCTCCTGATCCTCATCAACTGATAAATGAAGATACTCCAGAAGATTATTTCCCAAGCAAAAATACACAGGAGGGGAACATTGGAACTGACAATGGATATTGAGAGAACAGAGCATCTCAAAGTTGAACCACAATCTATTTTTGGATCAAAATAAAATAATCCAGCCCGCACATAGAAGAAACAGGATATAACATACACTGAAACAAACATATTTTGCAGTGATGATTACATTGTAGAATAAATGAAACAGTATTGTAACTATTTTCCTTCTCTAATAGTCTGTTAAGTAATTAGAAATATTTTTATATATTATTTTAAGATTTAATAAATTAAATACATAGTGTCAAACCAGTTTATGTTGACCATCCAACCAGATATAGTCAATGTTACATTGGCATTGATGCAAGGGAGGAAGTCATTAGCATTCCAAAGTAACCAGCTGTCCCTTCCTCCAAGTCCCTGGTCTTCTTCATTTATTTTCAAACAAATAATTAGGAAGTTATTGTAAAAGAATAATCCAATTCTTTTACCGACATCTATGCTTTTTGGGGTCTACATCCCTACAAAATTCATCCAATCTGTCAAAGGTGTAGCATTAACATAAGTATTTACATATTCTTAATTCATGACTAGACATCAGATGTTTAGGCACTAAAAAATAGTCTTTTAGGCGCTTAAAAGGGCACTGAAAACTCAAGAATAAGGGGGAAAAAGGAGGCTGTCATAAATTACATTCACAATAAAATTTAAAATTATTTGTAAAACTCCATACATATTTACAACTCTTCTACATTTTATTCCTAATAGTTTCCATTGCAATATATAACCAGCAACTTTTCAAGGATATCAATTTCAAATCTGCAACGATGGGGAGACAAAGTCAGTTTGAATGCAGAGAATTTCTGAACACCTACTGATGTGTCTGGCAGTATATTTTAGAAGTCCAACATTAGCAACACTGAAACCTGGGAATTTACATTTATTTACACTCAAAAAGGTGCCCTGGATGTATTGTCAATCGACCATTTTCTCAGAACATGACTAGTATTTATGAAATGGAGAAAAATACGTAGGTATACTTTAAGGAATTCTCTTGTATTTCAAAATACAAATATGTGAATTGAAGGTTTCGTCATGAATGGTCAGACTGAATCATGGCCAATTTTCTGATATCTTAGCATTGTATACAATAATAATACATAAAAAGGCAAAAACATGCAACAATTTTAAAGAAAAGACATTTATGCTAAAATAAGCATTATAAAACTGGTCAAATACCATCATTTGTCATGATTCGTGCACATATAATCAGCCTTTAAATAAGTTCGCTAGAAAAAAATTGACATTTCCCTAAACTGATGTCTATTCATGACCTTTTTTCCATTAATTTCATCTCTTACATGCACCTAATATATTTATCCCTATATTCAGTTAAAATCAATTTCCAACTTACCTTCATAAATATTGTATATGTGAAGAAAAACTGGCAGATTTCTTCCAGAGCTGAATCTTTACATCACATGTTTCTAATATGATTTACTTCAATTATGAATTGATCATTTGCCACTTTCAGAACATTTGTGTTAACTTTGATAAAGAATTGGCAATTTTCTTTTTAGGGGTATTTTGCACCCATTTGCATTTTTCATAAAGTATAGAATGCTTTCCAAAAACAGGAACCATCCCATTACAAACAGGAGACAGCTTACCCTACCCTAATGAAAAGTTTTGAAATAAGAGGTCAAATCTGTTGGAACATCAGACATTAAGACTGTATTAACAATAATTATTGTTAAGTCCAGTCTTTAAAGACTGGATAATCTCTCCAAAATAAAGATGGGGTACTCTTTAAAAAGAAATAATTCCTTACTTCATATCTACTTTACACCGCAAGTGCCTTGCAAAAACGAAATGTACTCTATGTTATGACTGATATATACATTATCTGAAAGTGAAGAATCTGAAGAGTGTTATTTATCTATTACCACATTATGAATCAGTATTATTAACTAAGAAATGAGCTGTTCTCTTGCCCCCCTCCTTTTTTTTTTGTCGTCACCATTTTCACGTTTAAGTATTATTTGCATAAGGTGAGTATTTGTTTTTATTTATTTCAAATTCAATCTCGGCATCAAGTAATAAAATCCACATATCCAATTTCTTTGTTCAAGGGCTGCCAAAGAGAATAAAAGTTCCAAATATGAAGAGAGTATAACAAAAATTTCTGAAATTTTCATTTATTCCTAAGCACATGTATCTTGTGTCTGGATGAATGCAAGGGAACATTTGTAGTACATACTTCAAGTTGCAGACTAATTCCAGTTAGCAGAGTTGTATTTTTTTCATTACAAAGTCCCTTGGCTCAGATACAGCTAAATGCTGTTTTAAGTCATATTGGCATATTGAGTCAATGTATTAATCAATCAATGTATTTTGTAGATCATATGATTTGTCATGCACAGTTAATTTTGTGTCATTTCCTCAATGTATATTTTCTCATGTACAAAGACAAGTTGAAGTTCATTTTTGTGTCATTAAATTATGAAATGGCATTTAAGGATGTCCTCTCAAGGTATTTTTAAAGTGAATGGAGATAGTAGAAGCAATTCACACTTTATACTTAAAAATATATTTAAAACATATTGGAGACTAAAAAATTTACTCATCTGAACATGTCATTCTTTACTTCTTCACTTTTTAGTGACCTCACCAAAAATGTGAAACTGAAAATTTTACTAAACAAACAAAACCTTCTTTTCTCTGTTCAGATTTCAAAGTGAAAATATTCAAAGTCAACAGAAAATTTCACAGGAAGCATTTTGTGATTTCTTTTTTGTTTTCCATAAAGATTAATTTATCATTTACATCACAAATTATGTAGACTTAAGTGGTATATGGATTTACGTAATTCCTCTGAACAGGAAGTGATAGTTGCAAAGAGTCTATATCAAAATAAATAAAAGGTAGCTTTTTTACAAGAATTGGCAAATGCCAATTAAAACATTCAAGTAAGTAATTTTATATGATGTCCTTCAAGATCCACTTCTGAATCTTGGTTGTTTGCTATTTTGTCACAAATTGTGTAGAAGAGACCAGTGGAGTTTGAACTTGTTTACCTTTGTACTACCATACGAGAAACTTTTTAAAATTATTTATTTAGAAAATCTTCATTTTATTGAAAGTAAAGATATAGATACACGTTGCTTATTATTTATTCATTTATATGGAAAATTATGTTTAACAAAAAATTGTCACATTTAATGATTTAAAACATGGGGGTTAGGGAGTTAAATAAAAACTCCTCATACGTATGTTGTTCTTTTTATTGAAAAACATATAGAATGTGGCATAACATATAACAGTTAGGTTGCCATTAACTCACAAAACGAAAATAAATGTCAGAAATTTTGATAACAATTTTCTTGAGAACTACAGATAAAATGTAAACATAACCGAAAGTAACAAAAAAACCTACAACTTCAAAATACAAAAATAACTTTCTTTACTTGTTTTACTTTACTCATTGTAACTGTTTACATCTTGAAAATATAGTATCAAAAATACGTAATTTGTAATATAGTATGCAATTGACCAAGATTAGTTTAGTTTCGCAACAATCTAAATTATAAGGTACTGTGCATAAAGCAGATGCTTTCATAAACACTAAGTTAGTTACTGAATGATTACACAACAAATATCTAATAAAACATCCTACATTAAACTTTATCACATATACTCATTCTTTGGCAACAACTGGAATTAACTTTTGCAACAAAGACCACACAATACATTTGATATGGCACATAAAAGGTCAAATATTATCAACATTTTGTACATCATTAAGGCCTCAGTATTGAGTGAGCTACACAATCATTTGTTTTTTTTGTTCAAGTTTGTCATATCAATCTTTGAAAATTCCTTTTTTTTTTTGCATACAATATTCACTCATGTGGTAAAAATAATGTAGTTTTCTTGCTTCAATAGACAATTTCTTGTATGAAAATACATATAGTTTTGAAATTATAAAAAGCATTATTACAACAATACCAAAATAATGCCAAAGCTGTGGTCTTGTCTACCTATTGTTTTACTTCATAACAATAATATGATTACATATAGTATCACCCTAACATAAAACAATGCTATTATTGAAAGTATTCTGTATAAAAAAATCAAAACTACATTACTACCTACTATTAAAGCAAGAAAATGTCCAACAAACATTTTATTATTTTCATGCAGAACATATCGGTGCAATGTAGTGATAGACAAAAAACTGCTTTCTGTGCAAGAAACTTCTTTCATTTCATTGGTCTTTTCAGATTCCTTCTTGTAAACAGATTATGGTTCAGTCAAGACTTCTTTGCTACCTTTTTCTTGATCTTCAGTTTGAGACCCAGTAGTACAGGTATTCTCTTCAATTTGTACATCTGTACATTTTTCTTTTTCTTCAGATTGCTTCCTGGTTCTAAATTTCAGGCCAAGCTTATCCTTTCTCTTCTGCTGAACAACTCTTTTATGTTTCTTTGATTTAATATGTGCTTCCCATTGAATATTTCCAATGAAGATACGATCACAAACCTCACAATGAAAGCTAGTTGGTTCATTGCTGAGAGGTTCCTCCAAGGGAAGAGGTTTGATATCAACAGGAGGTTTTCCATTCAGTAAAGAGTCTACAACATGTACTGCTGGTTTATAAACAATATCATCCCACTTGGAGGGATCAGATGTATCAAAAGCATACACAGGAGGAACCTGTAACAGAATAACCAAAGGTAATCACACTTTTTAAGGGTTTCTTGCTCAGGAACTGAAAGTGCCTTGAGCAGTCAAATCAGTCTTCTGGGTTTCACTGTGATCAACGTGAACAAAAAACATTCAAAACCAAATATTTACCATAACATATTCGAGTAAGCACGAATATTCAGCGTGTACAACAGTAATTACAGTCGAACATTAAAAAATATGTTTTTACATGCAAATCGTCGGTCTTAAAAACTAACTTTCGACTTTTTAATAAAACCCAAATGGGCCAGGAACTTATCGCTTCGCGGAAGAAAGCAAAATTTGTCCAATCAAGAATACTTGAATTCAGTAGAGGGAAAAAACGGCAAATATTCGGCAGAAATAATTCATTGCTGGGCCGTGCTAAACAAAAAGTGGATAAATCCAGTTGGTAAATTAGTAGCCAGTATCCCAGTTTTGTGGGGCCTTAATTAAAAAAGAAAAAAAAAAGAAAAGGGGGCAAAACGTCCGTCCGTCCGCCTGTGAATTTTCTGTAAGAATAAAGTACACTTATAAACATGGCATAGGTCCGATTTTCACGGTTAACTCTGAATTTTCGAAAATTGCAAAAGTTTGAATTTTTTGCGACGTCTGTCTACAACTACAAAACTGAAGATATAGATTTTTCCTACAAGTATTTTGTTTTCTTCATCGTTAGATCTTTCAATAAGGTCATATACATTTTTTGAAACTTTAAGTAGTTTTCGCGCATTATTGGGCGCAAAATGTCCAATTAAAAAAAAAATTAAAATTCTCAAAAACGGCTTTAGATAGGGATAGTGTTAAATGTACTCTCTGAGAACATATAAACGCTATTTTGTTCTATTCTTTTGCTTTTCCAAAAGTTACAAAAATATTTTTTTTAAACTAGCCTCTCACGTCCTTAATATTTACATTAACGGGGATTTTTTCACATTATTGCATTTACAAGTACATGTACTTTATTTGTTCGCAGTTTCAGAAAAACTCAAACGTCATTTTCTCAAAAAGTGCTGCAATTTTTTTCTTCAAATATTTTATAGGGATAGTGCTAGTTGCACTGTTTAATATGACAAAATTAATTTTGGGATGTTCTTTTGTTTTCTCAAAACGTATACACATTTTTTTTAATATCTCTCACGCCGTTAATATGCGCATTTCCATCGATTTCTATAGATTATTGCATCTGTGCGTGAATGTGCATCAAATGACATAGAACGAAGTTTTTCGAAAATACAAAAGATTCCTGCTAAAAGATGCTTCAAATTTTGCATATACACTAGAGCATAAACGATTTTTTTTTCTCAAAAACTTCTCCACATTTTTTAACGAAAATTTTCACTGAGGACGAGGTTTTACTCTTCTTTAATATTTTTAAAGGAATATTTCGAAACTACCATTAGAAAACCGGAAAATTTAACAAATTTTTAAAAAATCTAATTTGGGCGGCGATATATGGCAGCTGGCAAGAGGATGGGGCAAGGCCATAAAGATAGCCCACACTAAGGAAATTAGAAAATTTTACTTCGAGAAAGTCTATGCTATTCAGTAGCACCCCTAGTTGCTAGTACATTTAATAAATTAGGTAAAACAATAATTAACTAAATTAGTGGATAAATATTATACGGTATCGTATATAATAATGTATGGGTGGGAAAAGAAGGAAAGATCGTATGCGGTCCGTGGCCCGTTTGTTAAGGTTTGCGCGTTTGATTTCTTTGCTCCTCGTATTGACCGGAGAAATCATGGAAAACTAGCAATCAGAGCAGCTGACCGCTAGAATTCTCCTCCAGACCTAACTATGTAGTTACGTAGAACTGAAAATCCGCAGACATCAGGACTCGAACCTTAGGACCTCGCTATTGCAGCTCGTAAATGTTTCGAGTTTCCCCTGAACGGATCCAAATATTTTAGGGAGCTTAGAAAAGTATTCACATTATTTTCTAAGAAAAAAAAAGAATTTAACGTTTTTTAACGTCATTAGGCCAATAAAGACGAGTGCAGCGGCGGCTCGTGAACAAATTTTCAGGGTAGGCAAAACAGATTACTGAACAGCGGAGGATCCCGGGAAGGGAACATGGGGACCATGCTTCACTTCAATCTATTTTTTTTGTCATTTAATTCAATATATTCAAAACAATTGTATCACTGATGTCTTTACATTCCAAAGCGTTATTCCCATGAAGCACGAGCAGGCGTGATTTCAATATATTCAGATTCTAAACACGTGTTACGAGTTTGTGTTGCTCCGACAATAATTCAGAAATCGGATTGAATTTTATTTTCAGGCGCTTATGATAGTCACCGGCGCCAGATATCGCGCCAATGCGGAAAGATCCCCGTCACCTCCAGCGATGAAAAGCACGCACTACACTTCCGGGACTAATGAGCTTAAAAGCTGACGCGCCCGGAATCACCAATCAATCAATAGTGTCATCTTCAGGGCTGGAGTTCTGCCCTCGACGCGACTGTACCCGAACAGCCAGAGCGTTCAGAAGCACGAGGGTCTGTTCACGCCCCCCCCCCACTGGCAAGTGCCCCGTTGCGCTGCGCTGCACCCTTTGCAACCGCCGCGCCGCGCCGAGATTCGCGTGGCGCGAGATGTGTGACCCACCTGGCGCTGCGGCTGGCGCAGGAAGCGGTTGACGACCCAGCGCACCTGCTTGCGCGCGTAGCGGCGCGTCACCGTCTTGAGCGCGGCCACGGCCTCCTGGAACATGCGCCGGCCGCGCTCGCACTCGCGCTCGCCCTCCGCCAGCAGCAGGTACTCGTGGAACTCCTTGAAGCCGATCGACTGGAAGATGCCCTTCGTGTAGTCCGCCTCCCTGCAATCACAACATTAATAATATCAATAATAATATTTGGATGGTTTTATTGCATTTCTCCATTTGGTTATTTTAATAATAATAATAATAATAATAATAATAATCATCATCATCATCATCATCATCATCATATTGTCTCAGCTTGTCTCATCCTAGCAAAGACCGAATACTTGAAAAGACATGATAGGGTATGTAACTACCTCCACTGGCAGATCTGTACCACCCTCGAAGTTCAAACACATGCCCCAAGTGGTACGAACACTCACCAAAACCGGTGACGTGAGTTGGATTGTGTACGATATTGTACGACCAACAAATTCAAACTGATCGCACGATAGCGGCAAATAAACCGGATATAGTTATCCGGGATTTGGAGAAAAAATCGTGTTTACTTGTCGATGTTGCTGTACCTTGCGATCAAAACGCCGTTACAAAGGAGGCAGATTAAATACAAACAGGAGTCTTAAATACAAGAGTTTGGAAATCTAGATCAGCCGAATGTGGGGCGTAAAAGCACAGGTCGTCCCGATAGTTTTCGGAGCTCTGGGATTTGTTCCGCAAAATGTGTAAGGACTTGTCTAAACTCCCAGGTAATTCAAAAGACTGGGAAGTGCAACAAATCGCTTTATTTGGAACAGTCCACATTTTGCGTAAAGTATTGTAGAGGCACCGACAGTCCCTAGATCTGCTCCTTAGGTAGCTGGTTGCACCCTGGAGTAGATTTTATATTCAGCCGACACATAACATTTTTAGTCGTGATAAATAGGAATAATAATAATAATAATAATAATAATAATAATAATAATAATAATAATGTTCATATATGGCATTTTAGGGTCGAATTAATCCAACTTTTGCCAGTTAGCTGTGTTCCCAAATATTTGTTTTGCCTCGACCGAGAATCAAACTCGGATCCACCACAGAAAGGTAGCACGCTGATCATTAGCTGTCGGAGTGGTAATAATAATAACAGGAGTAATAATAATAATATAATTTTAGTTTCTTTTTTAAAACCTTTTAAAAAACTAATCGAATCAACACATCATTCTTCAATAAAAATACAACTATTAATACTATATAACTATTAATACTATATTAATGTAATATAAAATAATATAATAATTTAATACTATATTAATGTAAATATTTCGTCCTTAAACAACTAATTTTGTAAAAAAAATATAAGGGACATTTGCATTATGATTCATTAGAATTTTTTCACTACGATGTCTCGTATATTTACTCCTAGTCTGAGTAGGGTCTTATATATTACACAAGCGCGCGCGAAGGATCTCCTCAAACAAACAGTTTAAAATATTGCCAAATGTAACCTAATTTCATTTTTGTATGAACTGTAACAAACATCGATTACTGATTACTAATTCTGCCACTGTGATTATACACGACGTGCAACACTGTGAAATCTTACGTCCTGAAAATTAAATTATCGTCTCCAGATGATAGAACGTCAGGTTGTTTGACTTATTCGTTTTCACCACTCGTTGGGTTGGGGGTAATATCTCCAAGGCCCGAAATAAACATCGTATTTATATCCAATGCTAATTTTCCCAGTCACTTTGCGTGCCGCTCCTTTATATCTTCCCATCTGATTTGTGATTTGTTTATAGACACAAGTATACATCCCTTGAAAGCAAACATCAATCAATTTTGATAGCGTAATTCCAATTAAAAATAAATCAACTTAATTTGTGTTGGTTATGTTAGCAGGATTTGTACTGTTTGTTCTTCGAAGGAAGATTCGAAGTTAATAAAAACATTAAATTCTGACTGCCAGACCCCCGTTCGCTCAAATGACTAAGGATACACGTTAAGTCACGTATTATTAAAACGAAACATGTCTGCGTATAAATTAAAGGCAGGTACGATGTATTTCTCAAGATACAAACTTTTAAATGTTAACGGCTGTAATACCGCATGGAATTGAGAGTCCGAAACTAAAGCTACGAAGTCCAGGAGGTCCTCGGTTCCGGTCTCGACGATACGCGGATTTTCGACACCCACTAAACAGCTGGGTCGAAGCCAACCATGACTTGAATGGGAAGTCCAGAAGAAATCTAGGGGACGTGTGCTCTGATAGGGTGTTAATTATTGTTGTCTGATTAATTACAGGTGGATTCCGGAGTAGTACCTTTAACAACGAGCCACGGCTCTTGTGCGTTCCTTCCTTACCCTCCAAGCCCTCACTCACAACGTTAGATGAAACGGTGGTTGGGGCTACCTCCCTTCCTCGCAAGGCTCACCTCTCTCGCTCTACAAAATTTCCGGAACGCTTTGGAGATCCGTGATGTGAAGGTGCGGGAACCTGAAGCCGTGATGTGAAGCTGCGAACTTGATCCGTGATGTGAAGGTGCGGGAACCTGAAGCCGTGATGTGAAGCTGCGAACTTGATCCGTGGTGTGAAGCTGCGAGAACCCCCCCCTACAAATGGAATTTTTAAAGTTCAATATGTTTTGATTGCTGGGATTTCCCATATCATTACAATACTTTAAGAGATTCTTCTGAAAATTCGCAATTCCACAACACAGTCCTGCAATGCATTTTACTTCGTAACTACTATATTTTTACGCCACTCAACAACAACGTATGTGAATGCATGATATTGCAAACGAAGAGATAGCAATAAAGTATTTCAAAACGTGTCCTTTACGACTCTGTGGGTGTTGAATGTTAGACACACTAGAGAGATCATTCGAATCATCTCACCCAGATGAAAATACACTCTTGAAAAACACCACGTAATCCCCCGCAGTCAGAAGAACAACTCCATAAATCATCACGCGGGAAAACGCCCACCGCTCATTCTTATTTCCATGCACCAGAGTTGCCGTTAAAAACGACGGAGATGCGTTTTGCCCGCATTCACTTGTGTGACCTCCGGATCATCCTTCTTCTGTAAACGTTTTTCCGCGTGCTGCTTTAGCCCACCGAACATGTGTTGCAATAAACATACGATACAGACAATATTTCTACACGAATCCCGGCCAAAATACTACCCGCGCACGGACTCGCTAACACAAACGGTCATGACCGTATACTGCATTTTTTATTGCATGAGCTATGACGTTATGAATAAGGTATAAGGGGCGGGCGAGCGTGTCGAGCGGGGAAAGGCCGAGAAGCAGGAATCCGACTATTTATTATGTATATTTGTATTTGCACGGGCGCACGAAAGACAAAACGCAAATGACAAACGAACGCAGCAATTCAAAACGGCGCGCAAGTTCGCCCGGCCCCGCCCACTTGCCGCCCCTCTCCCTTCGGAGCCCTTGGGGGCGGCGCGGCGGCGCGGCGGTGCGAGGAGGAGAGGGTGACGAGCCATGGTGACTGCAATGGGACTGAGAGCGATGGTGACGAATGGAGAGGAGGTGGCGTCGACCGTAGTATCGATGGAGGCAAAAGTAAAGGTGGTGATGGAGCCTTTAGAAGAGTGGTGGTAATAATGAAACCAACGTCGTGAAGGTAAAGAGATTGTAGCGGGATCGATGATGATCATCAACATCATTGTTTAATTATCCCGGGTGCGTCAACTTCTAAGGTCATTAGCAACGTACGTGTAGTGCAGGTTTTTATCGCGCCAATGGCGGTGATCTTCCTCGGCTGGAAGGTGAGATCCGGCGCCGACCTACCGTCCGCTTGCGGGTTTTTCCACAGCCAGGTATCTCCCACCAGCGGGGCACCGCCCCAGTCGGGACAAGCTCTAACCTCCCAAAAGGTCTCCCAGCGTGTGTGGTAGTGTAGTACAGTAAGTGTAAGTGTGTGCTAGGGGTGAGGATAGGACAGGGAAGAGGAAGGACAAATCGCGCGCGGTCCTTGGCGATTGTTGGGATAGTGATGTTCATCGAAGAAACCGCGAAAAACTACCAACTGGAGCAGCCGGTCGCTAGAATTCTTCTATAGATATACAGCAATAGTCGAAAATCCTACCACCCTCGAGACTTGAATCCTAAGACCTCCCGGTCAGAGACATCAATTGATGCTCAGAGTCATCTAAGCCGGTGATCATCATCACAGCCATCACCATCATTAGAGAGGTGGCACTGGGAGTGATAGAGATGACTGGCAGCACTGGTAAGGCGAGTAACGGAGTGCTAGGAGTGTCTGCGGGGGCAATGCGTGCGGTGGAGGTGGTTGTGTTGGTGGAGACAGCGACGGCACCAACCGAAGCAGCGACGGCAGCGGCAGAGGCAGGGCCGCAAACTCAGATTATGCGCATTTCCCTTTCAACATTTATAGGCATAAAAGACGGCGCGGCGCCCTGCCGGCATCACAAAGCCGCGCGCGTGATTGTGAGTGCGGGGCGTGGCGCGGCGGAAGGGGAGCGGCAGCGGCGGTGGCAGATGCGACAGGGAGGAAGAGGGGGAGCGAGGGGGAGGGTGGGAGGGGGCGTGCGAAGGACGGAGCAAAGGGGCTTTGAGATGAACGGAACCGTTGAACCTCGGGACAGGTACACTGGGCGAGATTAGGAGGATGAGTGGTGGGAATGGGTCCGCAGGACAGTGCAAGTGGCTGAGAGATGCCCGGGCGCGGAAGATAGGATGAGCCGAAGGGACGGGGAGGTAAAGCACGAAAGATAATGTCAGTGGGGGGGGGCGGGAGAGTGAAGAGGCAGGTAGAATATATGAAAGATATTATTGCTATAAGGGATGAGCAGAGGAATGCAATGAAGGGGGAAAAACGGTACGCAACAGCTCACATTCATGCTAGACACTTGTGAATTGAAGCATCGTTCGATAGAAATCAGCTAGTGAACGATGTAGTGCAGGATTGTCCAACAGGCGGCCCGCAAAAGAGAAAGTCTCTTGCATCCACGTCGTCCAACAACTGCGCGCCGGGCGCACGTGCCCTGCCGGAGTCAACACCCCCTTAATGTAAAAGCATATTAAGTTTAAATTTAAGATTTTTTCTAGTAAATTCAAAAATTCGAAATCATCCTAATGTGATTCACGGCGTAACGCATGGTGCTGCCTGATAGCACGCATGGTTCCTTGGCACCCCCCGATTCAAAATCGCCTAAGTAATGAAAATATGATCATCCTTATTAAAGGTTTTAATTGACCTTCGACGCCTTGCAAGTTGGACATCACTGATCTAGGGGATACCAATGATTACCCTACAAAAGCATAAATTAAGATTGACTCACGTTAATATTATCTAACTTTATGTCAAGAAAGAAAATTTAATAACATTAAAAAACGAAAAATGGCAAAAAAAAAGCATTAGAAAAGTGGTGATCAAGACTATTCATGTATAGAGACCGGAAAAATATGTAGTATGAAAAGTCAAAATATGTACATAAATATAGAATAAAAATAGTAAGAATATGTAATAAATATGTAAAATCGGTTATAATATGTAATATTAAAATTCTCTAATTAAAAGACATTTACATAGCAAGAAATTACATTTAGAAAAACTGCTCACTTTACATCATACAACGTATTTGTCAGTAGTAAAAGCTTTATCTATTGTAATCCAGGACCGTAGTTTAGCAGCCAGAATAATCGCAATAGAAGCCATCGCACAAACTGACGAGATCTAAGACCAGCAAACATACACTGTAGCATCTTCGTCGAAATGTTACATGTCAGTGATCGCAAATTTTTCTCGGAAAATAAGATTACTGATCACAAAACGGTGTGTCAGTGATGCTTTGGACACCTATATTTCCCAAGAAGTTTAGGAAAAAAGCTGATTTTTTAAAAAAACAACTTATTTTCATAAAAAAATTATACAATAAAATTGAAGAAAAGTGATAAAGCAAGAAAATATATTGTGAAAATAGCAAAATATGTAAAATATGTAATATAGTACTAAATATGTAAAAATATGTAACGAAAAAATTCAATATTGTGTTTGGAGGGCTATGATTTTCCCAGATTACAATTTTCAGAACGGTAAGGAGAAAGACAAAAATATGTAATTACATAAAAATCCGGTCTCTATTCATGTATTATTAAAGTGAAACGTTATAACGTAGGAGGCGAAGTGGATGACGTAAGGATGAAAAGGTAACTGAGCGAAAGAGACAGGATTACGGATTGTAGGAAATGCAATCGAGCAAGCAACTGGTTTCAACTGGGTTACAAAGCGACGTGACAGAGCAGAGATTCTATGCAGCACGGAGAGATCGCAGAGGAAAGGGCTCGAGGGATGACGGAGCAAGAGGCAGCGTAGAAGAGGGAGACGAGAGAGAGCAAAAACGGAGAGAGAGAGGGAGAGAAAGCGAGGCGAGAACCGTCTGAATGCGTGCGCGATGCGTCTATAAGCCACGGGCGCTATCTCTGCGTGACAGATTTGCGCCTCGCGGTGACGGAAGGCGTTCGGGGCTGGAGCAGCCGCAGCTGTGATGGTGGCAACGGTGGGGCGGGGACGGGATGGAGGTGGAGCGGAGGTGGCGCAGAGGCGGGGCGAGACAGGATGAGACAGGGAGGGGCGAGGAGGGACCAGACGAAGTTGGTGGCAGAGCCGGGGTCGGAGGCGAGATGGGAACGACTAGGCGGGGCAGGGTGGGGGTTGGTGAAGGGGCGGAGGTGGAGACGGAGGCGAGAAGCCGACGACTGGGCGGGGGTTGGTGCAGGGGCGGGCGGGGCAGGGCGGAGGCAACAGAGGCGGGACGTCTGGGGCGACGGAGGCCACGGGCGAGCGAGTGGGTTCATCCAGGGCTCAATCGCAAACCGCTTATGCCGGGCGAGGCGGAACGCACGAGGGGGCGAGGCGGGGCGAGGTGGAGTCGCGAGGGAAAGGAGCGGAGGGGAGTCGATCGATGCGCCTTTCGTCATCCGGCGTGCGCCGCCACCGCCGCCGCCGCCGCCGCCGCCCTCAGAGGTCACCGACTCGCCGCTTGTTTGTACACAGCGGCGCCCGCCCGCTCTAGGCCACGCTCGCAAATGGATACGCGTTCGCGCCGCTTGGTACAAAAATAAACGGGCCACTTAGAGCGGCGCTTTAAAACTACCGGCAAGCAGGGAGTGGGCGACACAAGTATACGTTTTTCATTACGCCTGAAAATTGAGAGTCGGTCGAGTGGAAAGAGCCATTATCTTCTTTAACAAGTTTTATTTACACCAAGAGCCCGCTTTCGGCAGCTTAGCTCTCATCGTTGACGTCAGACGGCCGACGTCACGACTATTAGCACAACTTCACCACTTTTATTACGAAACTGTCAATCAATCCTATTTTTAAGAATAGCGATGAAAATAGGTACAAAACAAACCTCAAATAGATGCACTTCGGTTTAGAATACTTTCTTGGGTCTCTCCTACGATTCGTAATAATACGGACTAATAGTCGAGTCAAAGTTAGAACAAATATTTATAGAATATTATCCGGGTTTGTTCATCAAGTTAATGTCTTCAGTTTTACCTTCAACATATTTTTTGCACAAAGAGCGAGTGCGAGAGAGAGAGAGAGAAGAGAGAGAGTATCATTCCCACAAATCGGTATTTGCGGGAATGAGTCTTATTAATAATAATCTAAGCACGCAAATGCGTGTTTTGAAGTTTCTACTCTGCTGTATTATCACACAGGACAGAATAATTTACGTCTTTGCACAAGTTTTCGTAAGAGAAATTTTCACGCAAATATCCATTTAGATACTTGACAGATAAAGTACATATTTAGGAGTCTCTTAGCGGATATGCTGTTGATAGGTGGACAATAAGATTGAACGTTTGCGCTTGTGTAAGCTGAAAAAGTAGCCAATGATTAAGATTGGTAACCTTCCAGTGTGAAACATTTTAATGAATAACAAGATATTCAGTATTTTTCTTCGATCAACTGATTTTCGCGGAAGTGGAATGCACTATTCTGTTCAAATTCATTTCCTCTCTCTTCTTCCTGATATAATTTCACGACCGTAGTGTTTTCTCGTCGTTTGTTATAACACTGCGGAAGTTAAGTTTTGCACACGATTGCAACTTATTTCCTTTCCTCCCTCATCGTACGGCTGAATGATAACTTTTATTCTAAATTCTTATGTTCAATTACATCGCCATCACTAGACAAACAAATATAAGGAACGGAGATTTTTATTCAGACTCTCTCAGGTCTTTTATATGCGTAATATTTTTCCTGAGATATTACTAACCTTCCGTATACACAATTTTCAGGATGCACAATAACTTATACAATAGCTCTGAATTATTTTTATCAATCGTGAAATGAGAAATTGTAGTGTTCGCAGTACTTGCGAAAATGTTATTTTAACAGAAAAGTGGTCTCATGGGATCTGAAATACCATTGTATGGGATGTATTGCAATCATTTATGATTCTGACACGCATCTGACACGTTTTACAACCCTTCTTATCGCTCTCTAGAGGACCGTTTTCAGAGGCAGCACGCCACTTCACACACGACCGCTCTCCAGATGACAAGCTTTTTACGCGATTACGATCCCAAAAGACAATCACAAAACGTCGACTTAAAGGGAAAAAAAGATCCCGGAAAAAAGTTATGCGCTACGAAGCAGTAACTACAGCGAGACCTCTTTCGAGAGGATTCCTGAATAAATGAATACATCAAGCGGAGAGCAAACACTCCTTCGTAGGGGGTCTCAGAGCGCGCGCTATCAGCCTGCGGGGTGGAGGAGGGGGGAGGGGCGGGGGAGGGGATGCCCCCGGCGCGGGATTCCGCTTCCCCGCGCGGCAGCCGCGCCGCGGGGTGGGCGACGCACGAATAAAACACGCGCCCGCCGGGAGGGGTTCACGTTCGCCGCCCGCCGCGCCGCGTGGACCATGCGGCACGCAACCCTATGCGCACCCGTATTCGGCGGGTTGCCTACTCGGGCTCACGTCAGGCGCGGGCGGGCGGGCGAGCTGTTCCATCTTTGCATGCACTGAGCACTTCTAGAGAAAATTTCCTGTTATTTGTAGTTGTGTAGTATGAACGTACAGTATCGTACGAAACGAAGATTTGTCTCTTTGGTTATGTTAGGTCATTTGATCATTACAAATTCACCTTGATGTTCGGACAAGTTCTAGCACATCATGGGCACCTTAGAAGGGGATCATGTAAACGTAAATCATTATGCGACACCGTGTATTATAATCAATGACCTAAATTGGGCAGTTTACAGAAAGTAAAATTAATTCATACAGAAGTCTCACAGTAATTCTCCTCAATGACATTTTACAGTTTAAACAGATAAAAACTGTCAATTCGGGGGTCTGTTTCACCAGTACCAAAATGGTACTACTGCTCCGTGATTGAAGAATAGAAAAACTTGAATTGAAAATCATGAGGACTGACGCATTTAAAGATATGACCTCCAGAGAATAGTATCAATAAATAATTCAATTAAAAAGCGAATCACAATTATTTTGTATTATCTTAGGTCGTGATCTGATTAAAAATAAATAAATATGTTACTTTAAAAAATCATTGTAATTATTTTATCGGAAATAATTTTAATTATCACAAAATGTGAGACTTGAGAAGGCGACAACAATAAATGTAGTGGAGTCGGTGAATATATTAACATGATTCCACACACTCCCTTAAGCTTTATACTCAGTACAAAACTAGTGGTGAATTATCACACCATCCAATAGGATTTATTTGCAGACTGATAACTTGATCGTATTTTTATTACTGTGTGAATTATATTATTTCATTTTCATAAAAATACCAAGAACGATGAGAGAGAAAAAGAATGTAGAATCAAAGGTACACAACATTTCCCTGAATAAAGGAACCACAACGAATAGTTTTCTAATTTGGTATAAGGTACCAGGTCTTTACAAAAACATAACTAAAGACACACTTTCCCAAATATATACTCTGCTACCTGATTCACCCAGCACCAGTTCTGGTGACCTGAAGACGTTAAATCAATCTATTCTTGGGTCGAATTCCGTCTGATCATCAACGGCAATATGAGATCAACGAGCTTCACAATAAATTTGTTTACAACATTCGCCGTGAGAAAATTCCTCTGGCAGCCGAGATTCCGTGCTTCGATGCATACTCAACCCTCAAAGCAACCACAAAACGGTAGACGCGTAAATTGCATGAAGAACCGCGATTTTTCCCACTGCGACCACAACCCCACCGCTCTCAGCGTCGCCGCCGCCGCCGCCGCCGCCGCCGTCGTCGTCCGCTCTTGCATTAGCAATCGACTCCAAACACGACGCGGTAGAGCGCAAGGCGCTCCTCCCAGAGTAGCTCTGAATCCTTTCCCCGTCGCCATCTCCACCCCGCCCCTTTACGCCATCCCCTCGCCCGCCGTCGAGGAATTATGCAACGCCCCTCGGGGGAGCAGATTTGGGTCCGCCGCAGGGCAAAGAGCAGTCGCGGCGTGCGCCGGTCGCGAAGCCTCCGATTTACTTGCGGCGAAACAACACACGCTCGTGCGCCACGGAGGCCGCGGCTGCAGAACGGGGAGGGGAAGTGAAGGGACGGGGGAAAGAAGGATGAGAGTGGCGGGGAAGGACGGGGACATAGCGAGGACACGAGTGGAGGACGGTCGCGGAAAGGACGGAGGCACCCGGCAAGGTGTCAACGAGGAAAAAGGGAATGTGGAGGAGAGATGGGTTTGCGAGGCGCAACGGAGAGCGACGGGGACCGATGAGGATCGCATGGGAGCAGCGAGGCGCGGCGCAGCGAAGCGTGGCGGGGAGCGGAAAGGCGCGGCGGGGTGTGGTGGGGGGCGGCGGGGAAAGATGGGGAGTCCCGGTGAGCGACGAGGAGGGCAGAGCAAAAACGTGGCCGGGAGAGGCAGGGTGATGCGGGGAGCGATGGAGAGCGTCGACGAAGGATGGGAAGCCACGGCGAACGCCGAGGAGAGGCAGGGCAGGGCGCAGCGGGGAGAGGCTGGGGTCGGTGGAGCGCGGCGGGGAGAGACGGGGAACGCCGAGGAGCGGCAGGGCAAAGCGAAGCGCGGCGGGGAGGCAGAGCGAGACAGGGTGAGGTAGGGCGCGGCGGGGAAAGATGGGGAGCCACGGGGAGAGCCGAGGAGCGGCTGGGCAGGGCGAAAGCTTGGCGGGGTGGGGTTGGGCATGGCGGGGTGCGGCAGGGCAGGGCGGAGCGTGGCGGGGAGCGGTGCGGCGAAGAGAGCGGCGGGATGAGGCGGGAACACGCAGGGGTGACGGCTAGGTCTTTCATCCTGCGGACGATCACGAGCGTGTCGCCCTGCTCACGCGTGCGGTGACAGGCGTCGTGAGAACCAGCGCGATTCAGGTGACTCGAACACGTGAGTCACATCCGGGGGCCCGGCGCACTCCACAAATAATTCCGGCTCATGAAAAATGGACGGCGCGCGAGTGCTTATCCTGCGGGGTCAGGGCCGCCTGCGCGAGGAAGGAAGAGTGTCCATAATCGCTCCTGCGTTTCCAGCGGAGACAAAGGCCGCTTCCGGGAACCGTTGAATGGATGGACGGCGGATACAGAACATCGGCCAACGCGCAGTTGGAAACATACTATTCCATGTTGTAATAATAATATTAATAATAATATTTTCAACCGATCCGGATGGCCGAGATCGCTAATCCAGTAGTGCCGTGGCGATCTCGGACGGAGGGATTGTGGGTTCGAGTCCCGCTTCGGGCATGGGTGTGTTTGTGCATGTCTGTATGTTCGTGTCGTCCATTCATCGTTCATTATCATCATGTTACATCCCTCTCTAGTACTAGCAATCCTGGGGGATAAAAATTGGTTGCAGCATAATGCTGATTCCCCCAAAAAGGAGTCACATACACTTGCTACGGGATAAATGTACCTGAGTCTTGGTAGGTGTATGTCCGCATGGTCCTAGGTAGACTATTCGCGACCAAATAATAATAATATTAATAATTGAATTTAATTATAATTAATTAATTATAATTAATTTAATTATAATAATAATAATAATAATAATAATAATAATAATATGAGTAATAATAATTTCAGAGTCAGAGTCCTAACTTCATTAGACTGTATTGTTTTATAAGAAAATACCTTATTAAGGCATTCATTATCTAACTCTTTATTTTTTGTTTTGTTTCAGTTCACACTTCCCATCGTATTCTTGTCTCATATGCATATTTTAATCTTGCTTCTCAATTCCATTTTCAAAAATAATTAAATATGATATTCGTGACCTGCGTTGTAACGTGGCTGATGCGTGTTATATTTTGTTCAATTTTTCAATACACTAATAGAAAACTAACGTCAATAAAATGGTGCTTCAGAGACTGGGCGTAATAATTTGCTAATAATGTTTAATTTCATTCATTATAACTTGTCATTTAATACGCTACACACATTGAATTATTAATTTGGTAATTCGCGATTTACATACACATTTTACGAGAGAATGACTATCATAATTAATATTCGAAGAATAAACGATTCATCTCAAGAACCGCTATGAGTTTTGATGTGGATGAGGCGCCGCAACCGCTGAGAAACTAGGTCTATTTGGTGCCACATTTCTTAGAAGAAACGAGAGAGACCATAACAAAGAAATGGATAGTTCTGACAACTGAGCTGGTGGATGGTTTCTTCCACCTCGGCATTGTCTAAGCAAATTGTAGGCAGTTATTATCACGAGAAAGTGACCCAAGAAGATGACACACGATACCTTCTAATTGTCTCCAAATGGGAATTAAAATAGTATTGTTGAGGAGAACATAAGACGAAAAGTCTATGAAGTCTAGAAAATAATTTAAAGAAGGGATGGAAAATGGATGAGCACGGGACTGACGATGGAGTGTGATGAGTGATGGAAGTGCAGATTAAGGAGAATAATCTACTACAGATCATAAGTTATAAGATATCGAAGCGAAGTTGCATTTGATCTCTTCAGCATTGACAAACTAGAAGATAGTCCAAGAACACAGTTTCTTCAAATTCTGCGTAAATAGATGTCTAAGATCCTTCTGGAAAGAAGCACAAAGGTGCCACATAAAAGGATCACATAGTTTTTGCTGGGTCGTTTTTTTTAAGTATAGACGATGCTAATCCTCTTTCACATTCATCAATAACGTGGTGTCCTCTATCGTACATCGCACACATACCATTTACAAATTGGAAAATTAGTTTCCTAATAAAACTACGTGGTTTTTGTTTCAAACTCGCAACGAGAAAAAAACACTAACGGCTGAATTGCTTTTCCAAGCAGGTGTCAAAAAAGAAAGATTTTAAAATGACAAGATCTTAATGACACACAAAAATATCAGCAAAAACGTAGCAGGTGTTGCCTTTCTCCGAAACGTTTATGTTTTCAAGTTAGAAATTTAATACGTAGGATTACACACGGCATCATATTAAAGTCACATAACTCCTCATTTTCTAGAAAAGTCCTTACTTAGGTCAAATTTGACATATTAACTTATGGTGTGCCTAGAGAAAATTAGTAGATACGGAACGATGTGTGATAAAGTGGTTTTGCTATGTTCGAACACGTTTAACTGTTTCATCGTTCTGCACAGAAAATGTATTTAAGTAGTCTTGAAAAGTCGATGAAATTCGAATTCTGAAACAGAACCCACTGGATCTAGAGAAGTTAGGGTAAATGTAATCAACCTCTACACAGGGTTGGAAGGATTTAAAGCAAACTAATAGATACCTCTGAAAAAAAATACATGATTTGATAAAAAAAATCATGTAAAACAGACTTCGCAATATAAAAAACGCACCGAACATATCTATAGCCTCTTAATTTCGCAACGGATTTACTCGAATATTTTTTAGTTTGATAAAGACACTGCCGAAGCCAAAGACGAAATATATGCATGAAATAATTATATTTTTAGTCAGTTTTACTTTAAAAAATTGTATTTAGTTTTAAGTTTTTGATCACTTTGATATAACAAGAAATACATTATTCTCTCATTGCAGTGCCTATTTTCACGCTCGAGAAGAATGGTATGCAACATTTGCGTATCTTTTAAAAACTCAGATGATTCAAAAAATTGCCTTATGATGGAGTGAATTGTTTTCTAACCGCATAAAAAATAAAAAATACAGAGCCGTTTTCAAGAAAATCCTGATATGGAACATCCACATGATTTGATTGAAAATTAAGCGTATTTATAAAATGTTTATAACCTGAGCATAAAATTATTTATTGACGAATAGATAGTAATAAGTGCCTAACTTCGATAACTCCGTGTAGGAGAGATTTCAATATCATTTGAACTTTTACATTTTCGAAACAATGTTTTAAAACACGACTCCATTTAGTATTTATGAGGGAATTTTGGTCTGTTCGAGTAGGAAATTTAAAGAACAAATGAACGGTTTTTCTGAAAGTTTTGAAGGATGTGAAAGGTGCTTCAAATAAAGTACCTGTAAAAGTTACCTTTGAAATTCGCAGGCTCTCGATTTCAATAAGATAATACTCATTTTTGAAACCTTTGTACGAGTTGAGCTTGGGGCGCTAGTATTGGTTGCACAGTTTAAATGTTGTACAACATTTATGATGGCATATTTGGATATCATTAAGTATCAAAAGGCATTTCAAAGTTTAAAGAAAAGGAAAACTATTTTTAATCATAGAAAGTTATGGATGAAGAAACAAAAACAAAATAGACGGCTAAAAATGTGACTTGTCAGAAAAAGTACAAAATTATCAATTAACATCATAAAATTCTCATGATATAAAAAAATAATTTCTGGATTATTCCGGCAATGATCCTTTATTCCGGCAATTTTCTCTTGTAATACATGGCTAAGATGTTGCGCAGTCCCTTTGCCCTAGGTTATGAGTCGCATGTGGTGAGTTCGAAAGCAAAGATCAATAGTACATAAACAGAATAGTACCTGAAATAAATTCCTCCTCAATGAAATGAGGAGAATGTACGCATGAACTTGCTAACGAAGGCGAAGGAAATTAAAAGCCGCGCATTTGCAAAGTGGCTCGGAGAGTTCATCCGTCGGAGAGACCTCCGCGCCAGGCAGTGCCGGACGGTGGCGCGGCGCGCGGCGTGCGCCGGAAGATCCCGCCGCCGCCGCCGCCGCCGCCGCCGCCCGCATACCGCCGGCAGGTGGGCACTCGCTGTCTCCCTCCCCCGCGCGAGACGCAGCCAGCCAGCCAGGCGGGCGCGCCGGCGAGCGAGCCAGCGAGCGAGCGAGCGAACTAGCAGGCGCTAGCGGTCTGACGACGACGCGGCGCGGCTAGTGATGGGAAATTTTAGCAAAACATAGATTATCGATACTTCCATAAAACTTCAAAAAGTTTTCGATGTCGATGAAAACATCGACAAAAACATCGATGTTTAAAGACTCGATGTTTTAAATTTAATGAAACTTTTCGAAGTAAAATGTGCTGGTTCTAATGTGATAAATAACATATCAATATCAGTTGAAAGTATATTCCGCCTTACATTTGACTGTCTTCATTTTCTAATCAATGTTCAATGTAGACAAGGTACAAAATACAGTTTAATGATATCACCACGTGCAAAATGAAAAAAAAGGTGACAACATTGGAGAAAGGTTGCGAATAGCAAATAGTGTCGTGCCATCTGGGGATCGAAACAGTGACAGTTGTCAATGGCTGTTGATTGCGAATAATTTAAAAAAAAAAGGATATTTTATTTATATCACGATAAACTGTTTTCAAAACAGCGATGTTTCTGGACAAATATATCGATCTGAAGAAAACATCGAAAGCCAAACATCGATGTAATAATATCGATGTTTCTGCCCGAAAATATAAAAACATCGATGTCTTTTTTTTGGCATCGCTAGGCCCGGGACGGCGCCGCCGGCTGCGTGGCCGACCGGCTCCCGCAGGGTCGGCGGCGGTCGCGGCCGGCCGGCCGGCCGGCCGGTCGGGGTCGCAGGGTCAAGGGTCGCGAGCCTCGGCGCGGCGCCCGCATGCGCGCCCCGAACCCGCCCCCTCACCCCTCCCCTCCCCACCCCGCCCCGCGCGTTCCACGTCCTCCGGCACGCGCTGCCTGTGCCCCGCTGTGTCGGCACGCCGCCGCCGCCAGTCGAGAGGGCGTTACCCTCCCGTCGCCAGCCCGCACCCTTCGGACTCACACCTTTGCCACCGCGCCCGCACGCCTCCTGCCCGCTCATTACGCGCACCACGCCACGCCGCGCCGCGCCGCGCCACCGTCGGGCACTGCCTGGCGCCCGGGGCTCTCCCACGGATGATCGCACTTTCCACGCCACTTAACAAATGCGCGAATTTTGATTTCCTTCGCCTTCGTTAGCAAGTTCGTGTGAACATTCTCCTGATGCCATTGAGGAGGAATTTATTTCAGGTACGATTCTGTTTATGGACTCTTGATATTTTCTTTCAAACTCACCGCATCTCTCAAACTAACCTAGGCACTGGCTGATCTAGGGGGGACTATGGGGGACATAGCCCCCCATAGGCCTATAGTTTTCGTAAATCTTCCTTTATTTGGCAAAATTCATTTAAATGTTTATTTATGTTCGAATTATGTAATTATTTAAACAATAATATTGCATAGTATTATATCTACAGTACATAAATAATATACAAATAAATAACAAATATGTTTATTATTTAACAAAATTCTACGATGGCCCCCCCAAACGATCAGCTGGATCCGCCTCTGAATCTAGGGCAAAAGTTCTGAACAACATCTTAGCCAAATATTGCTAGAGAAGATAGCAAGCATCATTGCCGGAATAAACCAGAAATCATTTGTAATATCAGGAGAGTTTTGTGGTGTTAATTTATAATGTTGTACTTTTTGGGACCAAGTCATGTTTTTATCCCACTATATTGTGTTTCTGTTCATCTATAACTTTCGATGAATATTTTTTTCTCTTTTCTTTAAAGCGTGAAACTCCCGGCGATACAATTTAATGCACCTTTGCCAACGGGCCCGCACGCCCCCTGCCCGCTCATTATGCGCACCTCCGCCACGCCCCCTAACGCCGCTCCCCGCTGCTCATTTACGCCGCTGGCGCCCCCCCCTCTCCTTCAAGTTTGTTTCTTTAAATCGAACTCGGGAAAAATGTAAAAAATTCGTATTTCATAAAAAATTCGAATTTGAATACTTTGAAAGGTTCTCAATAGGATTCATCATTTCATAAAATTAACTGCAAATCTTGTTTTGAGAACTCAATAACAGATTTAAGAAGATTACATTTACCTCAAGATATCAGAAAATCAGATCATAGGAAAGTAAACAGTATTTTCTGTCCTCTTGTATCACCTGTTTGCGCAGCACTTCAGTAGAAACTCCATTATAATATTATATATTTTAATCTTTCAAAATTGATGATACTTTAAAGCAATTGTCCTTACGACCTCCTTCAGATTGTTTTCTTTCAATCAATTCTTCATTACGTGCATTTTTATATTATTTGCCAATACCTTTCTATGCAAAGCTGTGTACGTTTAGTTGCACGTTGTTGGTGACTGCACATTGTTACAATCACCCTTAGCGTCGGGAATAAGTCCAATTCTCTACGTTCTTATTTACAAAAACATACTATACTATGTGAGCACTTTTAGGCGTAATTTCTTATTATTCGTCTGTTCTAGAACCAGGAAAAGAATAATTTAAATGATTGATGCGAACTTCAAATCAAATATTATTTCGCGTAAACGGGGAATATATACTGTACCACGAGGAAGATATTCAGATTTAGGACTATTCTCCTTTAATTAGAGAACTCAACTAGTTAATTCGATTTCTTTTAGATGGGTACTGCATTCCTGGCCAATAACAGGTTTCATCTACTTTACGTCTTAATCACTACCTTAAAGCACCATTCACTTTTAAACTTTTTATCTATATTCTATTTATTTTTTCATTAGCACGTGAACTTTAACTTGTACGACCTTAACGAAAAATCTGCAATTAATCATCGCTAATTTCATCGGGCAAATCAATTAAATTAAATTACTCTTCCGTGTAGAGATCACAGTAATGGATAATAAGTCAGTCGCTGAGAAAATAAAAAAGCTAAGTAACTAGAGAGCTGGGAAGGCACCCTGTGAAGTTGATATACTGTTCTTAGACAGGAAGCAAGCAAGATAACAGACCTAATAAGTACCACGCTATGTAAGCTCTGACCCCTGACCCACCTAACTCCTTCCATAAATCCTATGAAGAGCAAGAGAGTCAAGAAACGTAAATCTTGCAGCACGAATCGCTAACGTACCTGACTCACGTATGAACAACTTCTCTCGTGATTGGACAGAAAATTCCAGACTTAACCGTGCAACTAATCATCTCTTTTTTAGATCATTAAATAGTACATCCGGAGTCAAAGAGTAAGAGTCTCCCTTTGTGATCTTCACCCTCGTAGCTTCCTGGCTTCGAAATGGCCCATTCCCTTCAATCCCATGTAAGTCCAAAATGACAAGTTTTTGTATTACATACAAATCATGCTAATTTTTTAACCATCATATTTTTGTCGCAGGCTTATGTCAAGAAAACTGTTATTTTTTTCCTTGCATAAGTTAGTATTCTAATTCTATGTTCTCTACACGATTCACTCTCACAAATGCCAAACAGAATTCATAGAGTAACTATCTCTGAAGAAGTGAAGATTTCAATAGAAGCATATATGATTAAGACTGTACTATTAATGTAAAATTTAATTTATGTAAATTATAAAAATTTAGCCAATAAGCAAACCACCGTTCGATATCAACAATGATGAAATAAGAAGGGACATCACTTTGATATCAGTCGTCTTTATTGTCAGTTCCCGGGTGAGCGGATCAATAATGATGTAACCACAACGGGGCAACGCCCCCCCTCCAAGTGAGGAGAAAATTATGGATATTTATATAGGAGATTTTTTTAATTGAAAAATTAAACTTTGCTAATGATATTAATATTTTCATTAAGAGGATTAAACAGGGATTGCTATATACGAATACAGAAGTGGCCCAATTATTAGACTATTTTTTTAACTTAACAGATTATAATGTGTCATGAAAAGTACTTGACAAAAGTAAGTTTAAATTGTAATGATACTGAAAATGTATACATAGTTTATGGTGTAATAAGGCACGACTAATACACAGAAGACATAAAAAAACCAATGATTCCCTCAAAAAATGAGTGGTTTATAAAAAATCCAAGCGCATTCGTGCCTAACAACGCTCCATGCCACAATGGGAAAGAAAGGTAGACATTGATCATGCCACAATAGGAAAGAAAGTTGGAACATATGAAAACTTCATTCTGTGCTCCAATGGGCTGCAAATAGCCCTGAAATGAATTCCATCGAAAGAAACGGAAGAAAAGAAGACAATAAAAACAAACTCAGAAAATAATTCTGGCAAAATTACTCAAATTTAAAGAATAGATTAAAACTGATTTACAACATCACAACAAATATCTTAATTATGAATAAGGACATATTAATATAGTACTCTTAGAAACGTATAGCCTGCTAATTGTCAATATCTATGGTCGCTAATACGTTTCTGTCTCATTCAATAACTATAGTTTAATAATTTGGCCAATTCTGTATAAAAAAAGAGACATTTGTCCAACATTTTTTTCATTTCTGTAAACGTATACAGCTACCATAATTATCAAGAAGATGATCAACAATAAACAGAAAAAATGTGGTTAAGGTTGAAACAAACAGTAAAGAGGGCGCTTCATTATCAAGTGTTGCAGAGGGACCACCAAGTGTCTAGCTACAACCCTGAAGATTTGCAGTGCAGAGAGAACTTACATGCAGTATTTTGAATACTTAGTGGCAGGCCTAGCAAACCAATACGATGCGCGATAGACCACGCGCAGACTTCAGCCTAAAATGTAGTTTTCTCGATCCCCCAAGAGAGTGTAATTATCCGATGGACCACCAAAGTGTCAACTCGACACTTCATTTTTGCGTCCTTCAATTCAATTTTAAAAGAAGGATTAAAAAAGATTCCTTCACTAATTATGCAATGAAAAAAAAACATCATGAGAGCCATTCATTTGGATTTTATTTGATGAAATGATGGCACAGCATCGCTAAACCTAGTATTTAATGGTATTTTGCATGTGGCGGTATATTTTCAATTTTATAACAAACACTATTATCGACTGATTCATTTTCAAGAAAGAATCTGATAAATATGATAATAGAGATGATGATGTTCCATTACCCCTTGTTAAATTGAATAAACGATTATTTCATTAAATCAGGCGAATAAACAAGGAGGGGAAACTTGCAATGGAAACCAGCGCGTTCATTTACTTTTCCAACTTCCACTCTGTAGCGAGAAAGCAAAAATCACGAAAAATAGAAGCACAATTTCACTTTTCTCTGAGTTTCTTCTGAAAGAGAATTTGCGCGGAAGGAAATTCTTTTTGTGCAAAATTTGTCAAGGGTGCTCGAGAGTAAAATCAATAAGTAACCCGACTGTCGCACGGGAAAATTTCTCATTTGTAATTCTAAGTCTTACTCATAGGAAAAGATCTGCTGGAGCCATTATTCACTCTACAAAAAGTGGTCCCTTAAAATCCGGTCACTTACATGCGGGGAGAAAATGCCCTTAATTGGGAGTCAGGTTAACTCAAATTATCTCAACTGCTTTTCTAAGAACTTGTATGGTAAGACACAATATGGACCAACAACAAGCTCTCTGCTTGATACCAGGGGATTTGAGAACTGGGATGGACGTCTATGGTCCGATTTAAGATAAGTTGGTGATTGTCAGTTGTGCTTCGGAAGCTGTAGCTTCATACAATATGAGTGCACGAGTTGGGTACTTTAATAAGTATTTATTTCAAGTGTGTATTTTCGTGTCCCGGGAACACGTGCTCAGTTGTACGCTACCTGTCAACGTCACTTCTTTCCATTCGCAACTGTCAATCACCAACTTATTTTAATCGGACCATAGCTTTCCGTCTTACCTTTATCCCCACTAGGTGCCGAAAGGCTGGGATCTGGATACGTCAGGGCGCAACGTTCTATACAGACTGTCTACCCAAAGTGAGTGGTAAGACATAACAGCATTCATTAATTTATTAAGGTTTGTGTTTACATCACGGGAAGGGGAAGTATACCGCCGTTAGACCGTGAGTTCCGGTGCTAACGAACAAGTCATCCTGCGTGGCCTCGCTCTCCGCCACCGTAGCACCGTCCTACCCAGGACAATCTCTAAGCTCGCGCACTGTCTCCCGGCATACGTGGTGGCGATGTAGTGAGGTTATGTATAAGGGACGAGGAAAAAACTAGGGTGAGAAAGGAAAGATCACGCGCAGTCCATAGGTCATTTGTTAAGATAATGCTTTGCCGCATTCTTTTGGTATTGTCCGGAGAAACCACAGAAAACTCCCCACCAGAGCAGCCGCTCGCAAGAATTCTCCTCCAGACAGAGACTGAATTCGACCTAGCTGTGTAGCTAGTATTGAAAATCTGTCGGGGCTCGAACCCTAGGACTTTCCAGTCAGAGTTGCCGCAGGAACAACGGCAATGCAATGATTTTTGTAGAAACATCGACGTTCTAAACATCCGATGTATTAACGCCAATGCTTATTAATATTGATGTTTTGTTATCAATGTCTTTTCCTTTTCCGATGTTTTGTTTCTGAATGAAAAATTGCCATGACCACAACACTGTAAAGGTTAACATATGAAATAATAACTGATGGTTCATGTGTTGGAAACAGAGGAACGCTGTTTGTACTACCTTCATCGACCAAACTCTCGCCCAACATGACCTCCATGAACTTGTTTCCTTTCCGCCTTTCTTCACCTTAATTTCGCACGCTGAGATACGTTAACAAATACGCTGTGAGCGAACGGTTTGTCCCTTCTTCTCATACCCTTAATCGGCAAATTGATACACACGAACACTGTCAAATTAAATTTAAATGCAAACGAATTTAATGTTTGAAGTCATTAAACCATTCTAAGATCATCGATGTTAAGAAATCGATTTTTTAGTCCATGTATTTTGAACATCGATGTTCTTATTTTTTTAAATTTATTTCTTCTCGTTCGACGTCTTTCGAGGAGGTTAAGTTATGCAATACATAGTTTTTGACTTTTTGGGAATGGCCATCCATAAGCAGTAGTCTTCATTACTCGGAAGAACGTAAACATTGTGCTAAAGTAAATGAAACAAGGTTGAAGACTGTTTCAGTTTGATCAATTGACAATTACGGAGAATAACGGTGGTTCGAATCGCTCTTTGGGATACCCGGATTTAAAACGTGGGTATATTGCGGCCTAGGCTGAAGATTAAGGATTAACATTTTAGGAACAAAAGTTAATAGAATATTTTAATTCTATCTTTTGTTTTCAAAACAAATGCTTTAAAGCTTATGGGAAAGTGTGAAGGTTTTGGTAAAAAGTTTGGGCTATTTGTGTGATGTGGGCGCTTAATGAAGGCACTTTTAATTATATGCGAATCTAGGTGTTAAGAATGAACCAGGGGGCATTTTAAGTTATTCTTAAAATATATTATGAATGGCTGTTAATTTTTGGAGATTGCTCGTTGCAAAATGTTCTAATTTTGAACATGGATTTTTGCCAGCATGTATGTTTTGTTGTGGACGTCGCATCGCTACCGCAAACGCGGCGCGCACGTCCGCCGCCCGGGCGAGCGGCCGGATTCCGCCCCGCGGGGTGCTAACGAGCGGAGGAGCCGCGGCGGCGCTGCAGTTACAAACAGCGCCATTGGGTATTCCGGAAGAGTCCGGGATCTTAAGTGGCTTACCGCCGGCCCGCGCCGCGCCGCGCCGCGCCGCGCCGCTCCCTCGCGCCGGAGCGCTCCGAAGGGCTACCGCGCGCTGCTAAGGCCGTTAGCGCCCCCCCCTCCGCCTGCGAGGCGCGGTTGGGGAGAAGGGGGGGGGAAAGCGCACTTTCAGGGAGGCGGCGGCGCTCCGGGCGGGGTAAAAAAGGGTTAGGGGCCGTCTTACAACACTATTGACGTTGGCAAATCAACCACTCTCTCCCCCTAGCCACCGCTAACATCCGCTCGAATTACGTAATTTAGGGAAGCCACAAGGAGATTAGGGGGAAGAGCAACCTTTGATCAACAAAGGCGTTCGGAGACGTGCTGTATCTGCTAAAACTACTAGAGTCATCTCCGTTTCGGTGTTGTTTCCTTTTCTGCCGCCTTCTGTGACTCGTGTTCGTTACTGGCGATGGCAATTGTCAAGCATTCGGTCTTGGTTGATCAGCACAACATTCAACTGGGTACATTGTATTGCGAAACTCAATTTTATAGCAATAGTGATGTTAATGCTTGAATAGAAGCCACAATTTAGTGAATCCGCGCAGAGCTGATTTGAAAAAAACTAAGAATTTTTAAGCACCAATCTATATTTTTTTCAAAGACGAACACATTCGAGACAATGCGGATATATCTCCAAATCCCATCAAATGTTTCAAACCGGAAGAGGTGGCTTGGGGCATCAACTGATGTCACTGCAGTGCCTCTGACCGGGAGGTCCTATGTTCGAGTCCCGTCAGCGGCAGGATTTTCGACACTAGCTTGTCAGCTAGGTAGAATTCAGTCGCTGTCTGGAGGACAACTCTAGTGGCCGGCTGCTCTGATCCGTAGTTTTCCTCTTCCTCTTCCTTCCTCTTCCTACCCCTTACACACATTCATTACAGTACCACATATATCGGGAGACCGGTCGGGAGCAGAGAGCTTGCCCCGACAGGAACGGTGCCCCGCTTGTGGGAGATGCCTGGTTGTAGGAAACCCCGCTAGACGACGGCAGGTCAGCGCCAGATCTGGCCATCCAGCGCGGGAAGATCACCGCCATCTCCCGAGGCAAGCATTACACTTACGGGACTAATGGCTTTGTTAGTTGGCCCACCCGGAATCACTAACAATCAATCAATAAAATGTTACAATGTTATTGCTTGGGAACGTAAATTTGTTTTAGAGGACTTTCTAACACAAACTTCCACCACTGCCGTCCGTTCCTCCAGTAGCTGACACGGACTCCGCTATCACCGCTGTCTCACTTTCAATGGGTTAATTTCTTGAACTTCCAAATCGACACCGTTGTTGCCACCGACAACACCATTAGCTCCACTGCTCTCACTCGTTTCAGGTCTCTAGCTTCTACCTATAACATTTTAAGTTCGTGTACCACGTTCTTGACAGCATGCTGGGGGTTAAGCTCAGAAAGCTGACACTGTGCTTTACTGGCCATTATTGAACGAGGATACAACGGAACTGCCGAAAACAGCGGAACTCCATTTGTCGAACTGCATTTGCTTCACCAGATGAGAGCATCGTTGACCACGAGGAATACGAATCTCAGCTTACCACAGAGAAGGGGTCACCGCAGTATCTAACGTCATGCATCTATCATGTATCTAACGTCCTTTCTATAGCTTTTTTCAGGTAGCTAACTTCCTCAGGTAAAGGGTGACTCTCTTCTCAACAAAAGAAACTCTCTTCTACTATCATATTACTTCCTACCTCATATCTAAATACTCTAGAAAAAACTGAGACTCAATCAATTGCCTTCTCCTATTCTGCGCTTACAACTGCATACACAGCCTCGCTCCGTCGCCTTGTTTCTTAAATAATAAATAATTCTCAAAGAGATCAGGGGGACACATGTGACTCCTCCAATCTTCTGTTTACAAACAACCACCTCGTTCTTCAATTTTAGTAACCTAATAACTAACTCTCCTAAATAGAACGAAGATTCCCTTCTCCTAAGCTACGTTTACAAAGAAAGGGTCTCACTGTCATCATATTTCCTAACTAATGGATAACTTTCCAAGATAACAGGGCGTATGATTCCTCAACATAGGTGCCTCTTCTATGTTTACAAATAATCTGCTTCGCTTTATCATCTTTCTTCCGAAGAAATGGATGACTCCAGATAGAGTGCCTCCTCCAATCCTACGTTTACAAACAAACCGTGTCGTCCTATCACCTTATTTCCTCACTCTCTTACACAAGAGGATGACTGACTTCTTAACACTTATCCCTCCTTCAGTCCTTTGTTTACAAACAAACTACCCCGTTCTATCATCTGACTTCCTAGATCGCCATGGGCGTACAACGTCACGAACAACCTCCACATTCAGCAGCTCGGGCAGCAGACGCAATGGTCTTCTGGTCAATGCCACCGTCACCGGTTCAGCCTGCTTCACAGCAATGTAGGCCCGCATGGAGGCGTCGGCGGCGCCATTGTGCCGGCGTCGGCGTCACAGGCGGCAGGTGCGAGCTGCCGGCGCTGCGCCACCACCTGCCCGTTGTGCCGCCGCCGCCGCCGCCGCTCCGGCCTTGACGGGCAGGCAACAAAGGCGCGTGCCACCCGGCCCCGGCCGCTCGCCGCCGCGCCGCGTCGGCCCTTGACCGACAGACGCCGCGCCGCGGCCCAGACCCGCCGGGCGGAGGCGAAGGTGGTCAAGGCAGCGGCGGCGACGGCGGTGGCGGCGGCGGCGGTGGTGGTGGTGGTGGTGGTGGTGGTGGTGGTGGCGGCGGCGTCGGTGGCGGTGGCGGTGGTGGCGGTGGTGATGGTGGCGGTGGCGGTGGGGGTGGCGGTGGCGGTGGCGGTGGCGGTGGCGGTGGCGGTGGCGGTGGCGGTGGCGGTGGCGGTGGTGGTGGCGGTGGTGGTGGCGGCGACGGTGCGGTGGCGGTGGTGGTGGTGGTGGTGGAGGTGGCGGCAGCGGTGGTGATGGTGATGGTAATGGTGGTGGCGGCGGCGGCGACCGGTCAGAGAGGGCACATGCGTACAAGGAAGCACAAAGTCACCCAAAAGTCCAGAACATTCCGGCAGAGAGAATGGATACTACCTCCTTAGCCTACGATACCGGTAATTTGGAAATTGACGAAATGGAAGAGATACAAGTAGGAAAGGACATCCAACCAATTAGGAGAGAAAGACGAATCACAAGAATTAGATTAAGAAGTAAAATGTAAACATTCTGATAAAAAATTATAAAAATAAAATAAAAACACAAAACGTTGTCATCTCTGTCGTGGTGGGAGTCGTAGAAACGGAGGAAAAAGGGTGGCCGCACACGCAAAGACTGGATTAATCTATCGTTTCGTTTTTCCGGGCGCGTCAACTGCTAAGGTCATTAGTCCCATTAGTGTAGTGCATGTTTCTCTTCCGTAAGGTGGCGGTGATCCCCGGATAGTGGTGGGATCCGCTGTCAACCTGAATGTCGCCTAGCGGGACTTTCCCTAACTAGGTATCTCCCGCCACCACGGCACTACCCCAGTCGGAACAAGCTCTAACCTCCCGACGAGTGTGGTAGTGTATTAAACGTGAGTGTGAGAATAGGACGAGGAAGAGGAAGAAATTATCGCGCGCGTTCGTTAGAGTATTTCTCTGGTCGCCTGGTATTGATAGAAGGAACCACGGAAAACTACCGCTCAGAACAGATGGCGGGTAGAATTCTCGTCCAGACAGCGGCTGAATTCGATCTAGCTAACTAGCTGGTTTCGAAAATCCTGCCACCGTGAAGACTCTAACCCTATGGACCGATTAAAATAAGTTGGTGATTGGCAGTTGCGAATGGAAGGGAGCGACGTTGACAGATTGCGTACCACTGTACACGTGCTTCCAGGACAAGAAAGTAAACACATGAAATAAATGCTTATTAAAGTAATCAAATCATACCCTATAGCTTCAGAAGCACAACTGTCAATCACCAACTCATTTCAATCGGACCATAGGACCTCCCGGTCAGAGGCACTGCTGTGACATCAGTGTGCCACCTAAGCCTGTACCAAAGACTGAAGAAACCGGGAGGCGGTCGGGGGAGGAGCAGAGCGATGGTGGCGATAGCGCCGGCGCGGGGGCAGCGGCGGCGGTGGCACGAGCGCTCCTCCAGCCGGGAAAGCGGCGGCACGCGCGCCTCCACGCCCCCCGTCCCCACCCCTCCCCCCCATCCCCGACGGCTGGCGCGGAGCATCTCCGGGCAGAGGCAGCTGCCGCCCGCGGCGGAGACGCTACCACGCGCGGCGGGGCGCGGCGCGGGGCGGGGCGGGGCAGGGGGCGGAGGCCACGCTAAGCGGCGGCCCAGCCGGCCCCGCTGCCCCGCTCGCCCGCACGCAGCGCACACACACCACACCGTGCTCAGATGCGGTGAACCCGCTGAGTTCGCTCACGGCATCAATTCATTTTATTCGAGTCCCTCTGATCGGAACATCCTAGGGATTGATTCATTGATTGTTGATTGTTGATTGTTAGTGATTTCGGGCGCGGCAACTATTCAGGCCATTAGTCCTGTAAGTGTGAGGCATGCTTTTTTCATCGGGAAGTGGCAGTGATCTTCCACCGCTGGATAGCGAGATCCGGCGCCGACCTACCGTCGACTAGCGGGGTTGCCCACAACCTGGTATCTTCCACCAACGGGGCGGCCCCTCAACCGGGAGAAGCTCTATGCTCCCGACAGCTCTCCCGGTATGTGTGATAGTGGAGTGCATGTTAGTGTGTGGGGTAAAGGGTAACGATACGACAAGGAAGAGTAAGGAAAGATCGCGCGCGGTCCGTGGCTCGTTTGTTAGACTACTGCTCCGGCATTTGCCTGGTGTTGATCGCAGAAATCACGGAACACTACCGACCAGAGCAGCCGGCCGCTACAATTCTCCTCCAGACAGCGAGTGAAGCAGCTGACAAGCTCATGTCGAAAAAACTGCCATCGTCGAGGGTCGAGGAAGATCCTAATGTTCGAGTCTCGACGGTGACAGAATTTTAGACACTAGCTACATAGTTCGAAGGATAATTCTAGCGGGAGGCTGTTTTCCGTGGTTTCACCGATCCACCCAAGGCGAATACCGGTGCAGTACTCTTAACAAACAGGCCACGGACCACGCGCGATCTTCCTTTACTCTTCCTTTTTCTATCCTCATTCTTTACTTACACACACTTTCACGTACTCTCAGTACACTCCACACAAGCCGGAAGATCAGACGGGAGCTTAGAGCTCATTCCTGCTGGATCGGTGCGGTGCTGGTGATACATACCTGGTTACGGAAACCCATAAGTCGACGGGTAGGTCTGAGCCCAAACTCATCATCGAGAAGGGGAAGATCACCGACACCTTCCGCGATAAAACATCCACCACGCTTACGGGACTAGTGACTTAAGCAGTTGACTCGCCCGGAATCAATCAATTATACAATCAAAATGGTACACATGCTGATTTCGCTCAGGGGCAAGAATATTGCCACTGCAGCGACTAAGACCACATCGTTCTCGAACGTGGTGCACCGGCTGAGTTCGATCAGGCCAACAACTGCTGTCACTCCAGCGACTCAGCCGGCAGGTCCTAGGCTTCCAAGCCTGATGGTGGCGGATATTTCGACGCTGGCGGTGCGTTCATCCACTGGACGAGAATTCTAACGGCCGAGTGCTCTGATCGGATGTTTTCCGTGATTCCTCCGAACAGTACACACGAATGCCAAAGTAGTACTACCTTAAAGATCAGCCAAGGACAGAGTGTGTTGAGGCAGCGAAATAAAACTTCAAATGATGTGCTGGGAGACGTGAGGTGTGAATACATAAATTCGGCAAAAGTTCTCTCGATCTCTGTATTGGGCGCGGGGAGCAACAGTTTGGCATTAATTTCTTTAGCAACTTAGTGTTTGATTACTTTTAACACAGTTTTAAGCGGGAGAATGTATGCCCTCTTTGAAACGGCTGACTGTCGGCGCTCGTACCAACTGTTTAGAGTTTAAATCCACTTATCGCGGCAAGTTAATACACGAACGCTCCTGCTTGCTTCCATATGCGGGAATACAAATGCTATGACATCACTGTCGTAGCGTTTTGAATTTTGCAATAATGCTAGTGTATGTTAAAACGGAAACCTCCAAGCCTTTCTGTTAATGAATACAGCGTCTTGCCTGGTGACCAGTAGGCGCTGCCATCTTGCGGACTTGTTTGAAAGTACTTAACCAACAGCTGGAGATTTGGCACCAAAGAGCCTATTCCCACCCCCTCAAACACTCCGTGAAAAGATGTGTTTGCGCTTTTCTTTAGAATTAGCGCGCGGACTTGGGGGTCCAAGTGCAACGCGGGACGTTTAAAACTTAAATTCTGAGCTGGTAATTAATGCCAAAGGTTGTTATTTAATAACTGATTTCCTGGCGCCAAATTTGAATCGTTTCTTGGTACCCATGTGCCAACAGAGTGCAATATTTCCTTCTTCGTCCTTACACCAACTGTCCCTTAACGCTTACATACAAACATTCACTATAGGCCACACAAGTTGGGAAACAAGTCGAGGGCTTGGACTGAGGCGGTGCCTCGCAGGGGCGATGTTCCTGGAGAGGGAAATTCCCCAAACACACGTGTAGGTCAGCGCCGGATCTTACCATCCATCAAGGGAGCCACTTCCAAGGACATAACGTGTACGACACGTACGGGACTCATGAGCACGGCAACTTATGCTCACGGAAACACCAATCTACTAATATGGTGCAGGACGGCTCCACGAGCGTAGTGGTGGTATAGACCGCTATGAGGCAAAGAGCTGCTTCGGTTGGATAGGAAAGGATGCTAGGAAATGTTACCTAGGATGTATCAAGCTAGAGTTCATAAGCGAGGACAGGGAATGTCGGTGAATGGCCTATCCGTTCTGCCGGCGTTAGGTACAGTCCTATGATGATGGTGCAAATGGCCAATGAAGGAGCGGTCTGGCCGCTCGCCTTCCGCTGCTGATACCGGGTTCAATTCCCCGTCGTTCCACGTCGAATTTGTGGTGGACAAAGCCGGTTCGCGGCAGCTTCTTGGGAAAAATTTTCGTTTCACCTGCCTCTCATTCCACCAGTCTCACCAGTTCTGAGGAATCAGCAGGTCTCGGATTCTGATGACAAGTCATCTTTTCACTGGTGCATTTTAGACTATCTAACTTGTAAATGAATGTTTATCAAGACATATGTGTTACAAATGGGTATTTATTGCGTCATTTTTTTTTGTTATTTTTCAATTTTAATATTCAAGTTTTCTACGAGTCAAACTTTTTTAATTTTTCCAGTCAAAATTATGAATATGAATGTACAT
>JAHLJT010000631.1:230058637-230211537 GCA_031308135.1 Acheta domesticus
TGGAGGCGGAGGAGGTGGCGGCGGTGGAGGTGGAGGCGGTTGGAGACAGTGGAGGTGCCGGTGTTGGAGGTGCAGGCGGTAGAGGTGGCGGCGGTTGGAGGCGGTGAAGGTGGAGGCGGTGGAGGTGGAGGCGGAGGCGGTGGAGGTGGAGGCGGTGGATGTGGTGGCGGTGGAGGTGGCGGCGGTGGAGGTGGCGGTGGTGGAGGCGGCGGAGGTGGCGGCGGTGGAGATGGCGGCGGTGGAGGCGGCGGCGGTGGAGGTGGCGGCGGTGAGGTGGAGGCGGTGAAGGCGGAGGCGGAGGCAGTGGATGTGGAGGCGGTGGAGGGTCGGCGGTGGAGGTGGAGGCGGTGAAGGTGGAGGCGGTTGAAGGTTTAAGGCGGTTGAAGGGTGGAGGCGGTGGAGGTGGAGGCGGAGGCCGGTGGAGATGGAGGCGGTGGAGGTGTCGGCGGTGGAGGTGGAGGCGGTGGAGGTGGAGGCGGTGAAGGTGGAGGCGGTGAAGGTGGAGGCGGTGAAGGTGGAGGTGGAGGCGGAGGCGGGTGGAGATGGAGGCGGTGGAGGTTGTCGGCGGTGGAGGTGGAGGCGGTGAAGGTGGAGGCGGTGAAGGTGGAGGCGGTGAAGGTGGAGGCGGTGGAGGTGGAGGCGGGAGGCGGTGGAGATGGAGGCGGTGGAGGTGTCGGCGGTGAAGGTGGAGGCGGTGGAGGTTGGAGGCGGTGAGGTGGAGGCGGTGAAGGTGGAGGCGGTGGAGGTGGAGGCGGAGGCGGTGGAGATGGAGGCGGTGGAGTGTCGGCGGTGGAGGTGGAGGCGGTGAGGGGAGGCGGTGGAGGTGGAGGCGGTGAAGGTGGAGGCGGTGAAGTGTGAGGCGGTGGAGGTGGAGGCGGAGGCGGTGGAGATGGAGGCGGTGGAGGTGTCGGCGGTGAAGGTGGAGGCGGTGGAGGTGGAGGCGGTGAAGGTGGAGGCGGTGAAGGTGAGGCGGTGGAGGTGGAGGCGGTGAAGGTGGAGGCGGTGAAGGTGGAGGCGGTGGAGGTGGAGGCGGAGGCGGTGGAGATGGAGGCGGTGGAGGGTGTCGGCGGTGGAGGTGGAGGCGGTGAGGTGGAGGCGGTGGAGGTGGAGGCGGTGGAAGGTGGAGGCGGTGAAGGTGGAGGCGGTGAAGGTGGAGGCGGTGGAGGTGTAGGCGGTGGAGGTGGAGCGGTGGAGGTGGAGGCGGTGAAGGCGGAGCGGTGGAGGTGGCGGCAGGTGGAAGGTGGCGGCACTGGACGTGGCGTCAGTGGAGGTGGCGGGGATGGTGGAGGCGCTGGCTGGGGCGGTGGTGGGAGAGTGGGCGGCGACAGCGGCACCGGCGGTAGAGGCGGCGGCGGCGCCGCCGAATGTGTCACGCCGAGCGAACCACTCAATGCAAAAGCGTAATAACAGGTAGGTGACTGGCGAAATCGCCGGCTCCGCCTCCGCCCCCGCCCGGATTCCTACGTGTCCGCCCCGCTCATCCCCGCTCGCGTGGCCGCGCCGCTCCGGAGCCTGGACTTCTCATCGCCTGCCTCCCGTCACGGACCGACGGAGGCGGGAGCGCGGAAGGACACTGGAAGGAATGCGGGAACAGGGCTGAGCTCGCGCATGGGATCTATTGCTATGCTACTTAACTTCACGAAATACATGAGGCGTACATTAAAACGTGTTTAATACTCTTCAAAAACACAAATGCAGATTAAATTCTTTTAGTTATTTACTTCGTGCATAAAAATAATACAGCGAAAGGAATTGAATGTTATACTTAATGACACCAAAAGTATTCTTTCAGCAAGCGGGAGCAAATTTAACTAGTAACTCTCGGATGGCAGACACTCACTAGACGTCGGCTTATTGAACCCAGATTTGCGGCGGCCTTCACAGATTTGCCGAAGCTCATTACTGATACTTTCTAAGTACAACCAAAAAATTCTATAATGTCATGTTTAAAACGAAATAAAAAATAAGCAATTCAACACGTAGTGATGTTATTTTGAAGCACTAATTACCACACTTTTGCACACTGTCTTCCCTCCCAAAACGAATGCTCAGTTTGCCATGCCACCATGTCCATTATAAGCACATACTCCGCCGTCTCATTTGATTGATTGATTAATTGTTAATGATTCCGAGCGTGTCCACAACTGAGGTCACTGGTCTCATACTTGTACCGTATGCATTTTCATCGGGAGTTGACGTTTGATGTTTCCCCCGATGGACGGCGAGATCCGGTGTCGACCTACCGTCGACTAGCCGGGTGTTCCCTCCCACCAGTAGGGCACTACCCCAGCTAAGCTCCCGATCGGTCTCCCGGCATGTGTACTAGTACAAGGAGAGATAGGTGGACAAGGAATGGGAAGGAAAGTTCGCGGGCGGTCCGTGGCCCGTTTGTTAGAGCACTCTAGTGTGCTGGTGCCGAAAATCCTACCGCGCTGTGGGAACTCGAACCTAGGACCTCCCGGTCAGAGGTACTGCAGTGGCATCAGTTTATTCCCCACCGCGTCGTCATGAAGCACATGCAACACCAACAGCCCCAAGTTCTTGATCTCGCCCGCTCCGCTGCGCCGCGCAGTTTGGGCGCTGCACCCCTGCCGTTGCAAGCGCCCTGCGCCGCTCCTGGCTGCTTGGCATTTCGTAGGAGGCGCCGCGGGGGCGGAGGCCGCCGCCGGGTCGTAAAGGTCCCGGCGCCGGCCTCACGGCCCCCGGGGACGCGCCGCCCCCGCCGCGCCGGATGCTGCCGCCTCCGCGGCCGCCCCCGCGGCCGCCCCCGCGGCCGCCCTCGCGCCCGCCCCCGCGCCCGCCCCCGCGTCGCCCCCGCGCCCGCCCCCACGCCCGTCCCGCGCCCGCCCCCGCCCCCGCCCCGCGCACGCCCCCGCGCACGCCCCCGCGCCAGCCCCCAGCGCCCGCCCCCGCGCCAGCCCCCAGCGCCCGCCCCCGCGCCAGCCCCCAGCGCTGCCTCCGCGCCCGCGCCCGCCCCCGCGCCCGCCCCCGCGCCCGCCCTGCCTCACCGAGGAACTCTGCTTTCGCCAAGAAACGCGCGGAGGCGGAAAACGCCGCTGGAGAGTTACATTCAATTTGCTCGCCCTTCTTGGAAATGAGCTACCCCGCGAATATTGGATTAAAAGTTAACGGCACTATACAAGTGCCGAATATTCGCCGGTGGTCCAGAGGCACCGACATAATGAATGCATTTTTTTCTTCATTGCCTCGTCTCGATTTCACTTATCAGTAGGCAATTTTAATTGAACAAGACTATTTATTTTTATTTCGACATATTTCAAACTTGTTTTGGACCGTATGTTATTCAGACGTATGGAGCAGAAAAATAAATATATCATTATAAACACGTCTATGGGTATACTGTATCTAATACGTTCTGCATATCAGATTATGAATATGTTAACAGACAAAGAGTGAGGCGATTCTTTATGTTACCTCCAAATGCCGTGACGCATTTCGTAACTGTGGCACTCATACAGTAAAACAGGTAAACGAAATTACCAGAAAAAAGTACTGCTCTGAAAGTCGAATTTTAGGGGTGATGCGTTCTATTTCTGAATATAAGTAAAATTCCAATTTCGTATGTAGTAAGTTACTACTGAACGTCTTCATTCTGAAATATGAATTAAAATGTTTTACTTTCGGAGTGCGAAGCTACTTTTCTTATTACTCAGAAAACATTTGAGTTATTTTCCCGATCAAACAATTTGAAGCTACGCAAAAGTAAAGAAATACAAATATGTAATTTACAGGCCACTGTGAAAATCGGTTGAAAACGTACATTCGTCCATATCCCTAGCTCTTACGACTTCCTTGACATTAATTCAACCATGACGTGCCACTAAGAAGACGAGCGGAATCCATAAAACGCTCGGAAACGCATCGGCCTGAGATACGAGACGCCCGCGGCGACATCGCTGCCCAGCGCCGCCAACATCGCGGCGAGCGCCCGCCGCAACGGCGCCGCTAATGGTAACGTTGTGCAATGACATTAATATCGGCCGCAGCCAAGGCCATCAATCACCTCTTCAAAGCCACGGGAACACAACTGCACACAAGCACGCGCGCGTGCGCCGGGCTCCCCCCCCCGCCACAGTGTCCCCTCCCCCTCGCGAGAAGCGGGAGCGGGAGCGGCGCAGGAGGGACAGAGGCGGGGGCGGGAAGGGGCGGGGTAGCGGACGCGGGAGTGAGGTGAGGAGCAGGGGCGGGGCGAGAAAGCGAACCCAAGGCAGGGCGGGAGGGGCAGGGGGCGGGAACGGACAGAGGCGGGGAAGCGGAAACTGGGTGGAAGGGGCAGGGGGCGGGGCGGAATTCCGGGCGGACCGCGTAGATGTGGTCGCAGGGGCGGGAGGGAAGGGGTAGCGGATGACAGCGCGGGAAGGGGACAGGGGTGGGAGAGAGCAGGGGCGGGGCGGGGAAGCGGTCGTTGATGCGGGGTGGGGGTGAAAGGGGCAAGTGGTCGCGGAGGCAGGGGAAGGGGGCGTAGGCGGGGAAGCGATCGCCTAGAAGGGGCGGGAAGCAGGAGCCCGGGCGGAGGCAGAGACGCAGTCGCGTGGGCGGGGCGGGAGTGAGTGGGACGCGGGTGGAGGCGGGGAAGCGGGCGCTGAGGCAGGGCGGTCGGGGTTAAGGGGCAGTGCTGGGGCTGGCGGAGGAAGGGAAGCCTTCCGGGGGGTAAGGGGATGACGGGGGAGGCAGGGGGAGGGGACGTAGGCGCTGGGCGGAGCGCAGGCGGGGAAGGCCCGCGAGGGCAATGTTATGCAACTCGCGGGGGCGCCGGCGCCAGTTACGTAAGTTGTACCCGCCCGCCCGCCCGCCGCGTCGCGCCCCGGCGCTTCCGCCCACGCCCGCTGCAGGCGCCGGAGCGCCCCCCTCGTTGCAACGCGAAGCATCCTTCCCGCGCCGCTCCCGTCCTAGCCGTCCTCCACTCCGCTGCCGCCCCGGCTGCAGGACTCCCCGGCTACAGCGGCATCGATGTAGATGTTTTCAAAATATCGACGTTTTGATAAAACCTATCGATCGATTTGACATCGATTCATTGAAGATGGGTTTTGTGTGTGTGTGTGTGTGTGTGTGTGTGGTGTGTGTGTAGAAACATGTTTTGTGTTCAATTTTTTTGTGTTCGATATTTTTTAAATGAAAAAAGACTATCATAACAAATACTATTTAATTTTCAGATATCCATAAACAGAATCTTCTTCAGGCCAATATGGCTAAGGGTGAAAAATAAATAAAATCGAGTCTTCTACAACAAACAATATATTATTTTAAATTATTGGAATCTGATAAACCAAATTTCTTTACTTGTCCTGATGATTTTTTGACTTTGTTTTGTCACTTCAATCTCAATTAACACGAATAAATTATATTTCTTTAAAATTAAATCCCCCTTCCCTGCGAGAACTTCTATGGTTACTAATCCAGTTTGAAATTACATCGATAGTTTTGGGTAATGTTTTATTAACATCGATTTATATAACATCGAACATTACATTTGAGCACCGATGTTTAGAAATATCGATATTTTGTTGGCGATGTCGCATCCCTTCTCCAGGGCCGTCCTCGCAGTAACCCTCTCGTGAACCCACGCAGCCTTTCCCAACACGACGCGACGGCGAGACTCGGTTGCAGTTGTCTACTTCGTCACGCTCTCCGCGAATCGAAACACTTGAATAGGAGTAGGTGCGTGTACTATCACAAGAGCTGCTATTTGCTTCTGGACGTGAAAGGACTTCGCTTTCTGATAGAACGGGGAAATGTCGCTTAGTTTAGCATAACGAAAATGTTACACTAAAATCGCTTACTTCTTTGCACCCGTTCTACCTGCGCACATTAATTTGGTTTTGTTTTGCAGAAGAATGAAGGTATTCGACTGAGCACGTGTCGCATGCGGAAATGACTCCGTTTAAGCTCTACGTTTGACGCAATACGAACTATATTTAATCTCGTGAGTGGACTTGAGAGACGTAGGTAGGGCGTTTGTTGTTAAGTTTGACGTCACGTTTAGTCACTTTTGAGACAACTCTCCCATAGTAAACATAATCTATCGAACTGAAACCGGTGCTCATAAGAAGTTTTAAAGCTTCAAGCTGTACATTTGTTGCAGGATATTTTAAGGTTACTCAGCTATGACATCCCGCTTTCCACACATAAGGCGCAGAATTTTCATGAAGAGACTCGGACAGCAAGAAGAGTCGATAACCGTCCAACTTGTTTGACGTGAAACAAACTATATTCATTTCGTTCAATTTAGGAACTGAGGTACCCGCACGTAACAACATACAATTAAAACATTAACTGTTAATGTTTTATATAACATTGGAACATATTACCCGCAATCCTTACTTTCGTATTGTTGCATTCATTCCACCCAGTCATTCCACTTGACCTTTTAAATCAAACTTTTCCTTCTCGAAAACTAATCAAATCTAGATCTGATACCTGGTGCATTTCAATTTAGTTTCCTCCACAGGCGCTATCTAGAACAGTAAAAATTACTATCATCACTACGCCCATTGAAGATAGTATCTTCAAACTGTGTTTTAAAACAAATCGTTCTTGGACTTCCCATCTCAAAAAAAACAAACAAATTTTGAGTTAATGCACTCTACAGAACTGCAGATTGGTCAACCTTCCAGCACCAAGAATCAGCGTATCTTGCAGTACAGTATTCTACCAACAAATGGCAGAAGTGTGAATGTAAGAATGATGCATTTCAATATAAGGTGAAACTTCAAATATATTTATCTCGAATCTGTATACCACTATTGCACTCCACGAACGATATGGGTTAGTGAAAAAATCGCTTCTCAGGCAATGTATTATTTCTTAGATGAGGTTCTCATGTAGATGTCGTAACTATATAATTATTCAAATAGATAAATCTCTTATTACATAGCGAATTTTCGTGGGAAAATCTGAGGAATCTGAATTTAAAGTTCTTGTAAGTCAGTCAACAACTTCTGCATCTCTATAATACAATTTAAGACACTCGTAAGTTCGAAAATGTCTTTTATAACATGATAAGACGAATTATTTATCTTGAATTTATTATGTGCCAGTAAATAGTAATATCTCCAGCATCACATTTCAATAATAATAATAAAAATTCCCATTTAGAATGCTTTTTTGAATCTGACTTCCTAATAATAGTTTTATTTTTAAATATTGTTGTTACTTCTCTTGTATTATTCTGCTTTTTTGAACTTGCAAGCTTCTTCAAGAGCGATCTAATAGCACGATATGTACTGAACCATCGATAACCGTCAATTGCGATATTACCACCAGTTGTGTAAAATATTAAGCGTCATCTCGAACAACATTAACCTATTTGCTTCTAGAAAAAAAAATTTCTCGGAATCTGCATCAAAACTCACAATGTGCGATATATCTATGACACGTCACGAAGAAGAGACCTTTAGAAAGTACCCACTGGCAATCATTAAGACATTTTGCCACCAGTGCGTAAGATTTATAACCTGGCTCAGAAGTTCAAGAGAAGGGTAGTGCCGCCGGCGCGCCTTTGGCGGTTCTTTTTTCGAACGATCTCTCTAAAAAGTCGGCGCATGAAGATAAATCTCCATTACAGCCTCATCGTTCAATGGCAGAGGGGGCTTGGAAATAGACTGCCGCGTCGCGTCGCTCCCGGAGCCACCGGAGTAGCGCGAGGATTGCGGAAGCCCGGGTCTTTCGGGGCCTTCGGCGGTCTGTTGCCTGTCGACAGCCTTATTTGAGGCGTTTGGATGTAAATAATAGTGTTTTTTTTTTCAATTCATTTTTTTCTGAATTTACATCGTTCAACCTTTCGACTGTACAGATGATTGGTGACTTACACTACCCTTAAAAAGTATGAGTGGGGAAACTCAATGAGCAGTGCCAGAACATCACTAGAGCTGATTTTAATAACTGAAGTTAATTATTCCTATTCAAATATGGAAAAGCATTTTAAGAATGAATGATATCTGTTTTTTATTCTCAGAAAGGTAACGTTATCTATGCGAGGTTCTAAAAGGATGGTCCGGTTACATTAGGTAGGTGGAAGAAGAAATTGTGGGATATGTGAGTAATTTGCTCTTTTATTGATTTTAGGTTGAAATCTGAGTTTCTGACAAACCATCGAGCTTTGGTTGCAAGGCGGATGATTGAATAATAACGCATTTTTTTAACGATGGCTTGGAGGAATGCGGGTAGGGTGAGAGTCTAATTTACAATATCGGCCACTAGAAGTTCTTGAAGCAGAGCCATCCAGCGGAAAATCAAAGTCAAACCCGCGCAGCCTAGCTACGGAGAACGATAAGTCGAATCGAGTGTTACCTTTTTCCAGACTTTTATGAGAAATTTAGTTGATTACTGGCTCTATTACTCTTATTTGCCATATATTGTCGAAAAGCTTGCTCCAAGTAAGAATGCGTATCCAAAGCATTACAGAGAGGACACATAGTATGAGGGGACCCCAAATCGTGTATTCCCGTTAAAAAAAAATAGAAATGGATGCTCCGTAGCACAACTTTCTCTATACAAATATAACGTAAATTAATTTTACTCTCTCTATATAATGTATCTTAATTACTCATATACACGCATGTATACGAGACAGTAAAAACTGTTTCAAATTTTGAAAAGACAAGCCTTATTTTTATTTCTGCGTCACATGTGACAAAGAAGAGAATTCATTTCCCAACGAGACAGACGGAGACTGAGTTCCTGAAGTATGGTGCACTCTGGTGAACAAATGTGTAACTTCCTAAAGGCCTGACATTACTCACCAAAGCTTGCAGCTGAAAGCGAATTCTTCGCTTATGATCCCCCTCCATCCCTAGTCTCAAGAGATCCACATCTATTGATATGCTTCAACACAGCATCACGTTAACATGAATTAAATATTAGTTTGCGACAGTTTTCCTTTAATGTAATTACCCCAGCAGTGACTGGTCTGATTGGCTTCCCTGCTTGTCACTGGATACCAGGGGCACTCAAAGAAACCAAAAGGTTGGGGCAGTACATCCACGGCAAAACCTTACTTGAAACAATAGTTGCGCCCCGTCCTACACATAGACAGAAATAATTTATTTGTATTTGCCGGTAAATCTTTGATATATATATATATATATATATATATATATATATATATAATAATAATTTATCCATGCAACAGAAATATGAATAACTTAAAACGGTTGATTTGAATTAGAAGTAAATACATTTTTTTATTTGATATGAAGGAAAAGAAATTGGGGACTGGAATGAAGTCGGGGACAGGGGCACGTTGTGCTATCTGCCCCATTCTGAGTGTCCCTGATGGATAAGACCACCGCTAGAATGCGCAAGTGAATTTCCATCGCCATTCGTTGTATGTTTTTGAAGCCATAGCTACTCAATCCTTCTCATTCATAAAGTTTACCAATACTCTCGATTTCGGTCGAAATTTCAGTTACCACATTTACACCCGAGTGTCTCACTTGAAAGTCGAGAATATATGGTGGGTGAGGGACGCATGATAGAATTTGGGGCAGCGCAATGTTTAATTGCAGAATGGATTACCCTGAAATGTACGGCATAGAAATGTCATCAAAAGATAGTAACGGGAGACACATCAAAAAAATGTTAGGCTTCCGTTTCAAATATCTATTAATTTATTGGATAAATAAAATAATACACAACTCGCGAAAAATAATTTATATCAATTCGAAATGTAGTAGTACGATGTAGTACTTGTTTGATATTATTTAAGATTTGTATTATTTTATCAGAAGGTGGTACGAAGGTATAAACTTAAGGGTGGAGATATGTACTTGTAGATGTGTAGTTGAATGTATCAAGCTAAACATCATCTTCATTTACACATACCCTCTCAAATAATTCCGTAGGATGTTCAAAATAAATCATTTCGTCACAACTGAGAATAGAAACACTACTTTTGTGGAAGGAGCAAAAAAGTAATTTCAATTCCCAGTTTACAGCGAAAGAATTTTCTTTGACTATGAAAAAAAATTTTAAAATATTTATGGGTACATGATCCCAAATAGTTGCATGGAATCGCAGGGGTATCCTATAGGGACAGACTATTTGACTCAAATAGGACATCCTATTCGAATTGTCGTAAATTGAATGTGTACATTGTATTTATCATTGTGCAATATCGCACACATTGCAAATTAATGACTAATGATTAAGCGCATTGTAAGAATGGTTGTAATTTAAGCTTTTCTGTAATTTCATTCATTCAAATGAAGATACAAGTAATGAGAAATAATGAGTGATTTTATCATTTTCAACGATTTTTAAAGACAAATTCTACTACTGCAAATTTCCTATCTACAAAAAATATAAATCAATACATCTCAAGCAGAAGCAGCAATTTACGACCGACAATGATAACTTTTGTAACATTCCCATGGAAAAAAATGCTATATAACTACTAATAAGCTGAGATTGGCGATCACCAACTGTAACATTGTGAACACTAATGAATGTGTCAGTGATGTAACAACGATATGGAGAAATGTCAGTCAGTAAGAAAACTGGCCTTAGTACATTTGCCCTGAACTGATGTTCTAAAAACGCACTTGCTATCTCCACAACTGAACGCGTGCCACGAAGAACTCGGACCTTGACCTCCACAAACTGCAATGAGTTGCCGCCAAGATATGAATGACGTTAACGCGCCGAAAATATTTTTCCCTGTATCATTTACGTTGGTACGAACTATTGTGAGCGATTGAGCAGTGAAACTTTACAGAAGAGCTTATTTTGACAGACTAGATGAAAATGATTAACTCTGTCTTACCACATATCAGATAGCAGGAAATATATTAAAATGTATTAAATAATATAAATTAGTTTAAATTTGAAACCTAAGTGGTATATAAAACAAATAAAAAATTCAAACATATGATTTATTACACATACATATTCCGACTCAATGTTAGTCATGCTTTTTGGTGAAAATATTTAAGAAAGTCACAAATGTTGAATTTTGATGGTGAAAATACGTACCAACTAAAGGCTTCAGAGCATTTCCCTGTAGAAACAAGCGATTTGTACGGATTTATGTGAGCAATGTACCATCAACAGATTTCTTCACATATCAATACTGCACTACATTAGATGGATATTCAAATTTCATCAGGAATGACATCCTCCTTGAGTGTAGCATGATAGGTTTTGAGTCATTTTTTTTAAAAAATTACAATAGTATTCAACAAAATAAGATTTTCTGTACTTATTATTTTCAGTAGGACTTAACCATTCGATGTACTCATTGGTTAATGACTAGGCAAACAATGAAAACTTATTTTGTTCTTTTCTATTTACTATTTTCTATTCACACCACATCCACCCACCGAACGTTAACATACTGTATCAATCTGAAATACTCCAAATCAGTGGCACAACAGAACTTCGACATCCAACGCCTGTTGATAGAGGATCAACTCTCAAGTATAACTAGTAGAATAACGTCCGCAGAGATAAACATAGAAAAGATCATGTACCATTCACCGTAGAGATCACAACTCTGCATGACTAATACCTTTGCTTTACTTCCCAAGGAAATGTAGCATTTAATAAGTTAGGAAAACATTGCTGATCCGTGATTCAACGACATCCCAATCAATATCTAACCATCTCCTCTGAAAACATATGATATAGCCAGCCCACACCACCTCTCTCATCACGCACACGCTACCTTAATTCACAGAGGATTGCGTCACTCATTGAGTAGCAGCTACAGGAACAACCAAGGATACGAAGTGGGCAACAAGTGATGAAATATTTCGGCACTACTTCCAGGGTTTGAATTCCATCCATTCACCGAATAGCTAGTTACCTCACCTAATAGCTAGTCACCCACAGAGGCTGAGACAACTCCGCCAACATGTCATAACCCCAATAAAAATCTCGGGGGCTCGAAGTGGGCTGGCCTGCGCGTGCTCGGGACGTCGCGTGCGCAACGCCGCCTGCCCATAAACCAACCGCCTATTAACGAAGGCGACGGCGGCGCGGTCCGCATGGGGAAACGCCCCTCCCCTCCTTCCCCTCCACGCCTTTCTGCCATCAGGGACCCTCGCTGCACTTTCGCTGGCACACGCACGACTGCCTGATTGATTGGTTGATTGATTGATTGATCACAGTGATTCCTGGCGCATCAACTGGCAAAGTCATTGGTCCCGTAAGGGTACTGCATGTTTTTTCCTCCTCGGTGATTGATTGATTGTCTGGGCGCGTCAGCTACGCAGGTCATTAGCCCCGTAAGAGTAATGCATGTTTATCATCGGGAGGCCACCTTTCCTTGCTGGATGGCGCTGACCTACCGTCGACTAGCGAGGCTTTCCTCAACCAGGTATCTCCCATCAGCAGGGAACCGCCCCAGTCGGGATAAGCTCTAAGCCCCCGACCAGTCTCCCGACATGTGTGGTAGTGTAGTGCACGTTAGTGAAAGTAAGAGGTCAGGGTAGGACAAGGAAGAGGAAGGATTGATCGCCCGGGGTCCGTGGCTCGTTTGTCAAGGTATTGCTCTGACATTCGCCTGGTGTTGATCGGAGAAACCACGGAAAACTACGGATCAGAGCAGCCGGCCGCTAGAATTCTCCTCCAGACAGCGACTGAATTCGACCTAGCAGACAAGCTAGTGTCCAAAAACCTGCCGCCGTCGGGACTCGAACCTAGGATCTCCCGGTCAGGGGCATTGGAGCGACATCAGTTGATGCATTGTTTTCTCCTCAGGAGGTGGCGATAATATTCCCCCGCTGGATGATGAGATCTGGCACCGATCTACCTCTCGGCTAGCGGATTTTTCCCCAACCAGGTATTTCCCACCAGTGGGGCACCACCGCTCCAGCCGAGACAAACTGTAAGCTCCCGACTGTTCTCCCGACATGTGTAGTGTAGTGCATAAACGTGCAAAAGATTGAAAATAATCATTACCATGAGAACGAACCATTGAAATCAAAATTTCCTAACCCTAAAGAACCTTCACAAACTGCAAATACCAAATAAATCATAGAAAAAAACAATTCATATTGTAAATTACCCAACCAACACATCAATAAAAAAAGTAAGACACACTTACTAGAGAAACACTCCCATTAACGCTCTCCGTGAACTTTAACAATTGTGCAGAGCTTCAATTGTGTATTCAAACTATAATTTTCTCTGAGTGTGGCAATTTTCATACGTTACACTCTGTCAAACACAGGTTAACTTAAACATAAAAATCACGATTTAATTACAAATTAAACTACATTAAAATAAACTCAATGATACACATCATTCAAAATCCGATATTCTAGAACAGACAACAAAATACTGATGTCAGACGTTGCAATAACGCAAATGGCTGCATGGCAATTTTGAATTTTACAAATGAGCATCTTGACATGAATGATGTCAGAGCCCTACACCTGCGACTAATTACAAGAGGCAGCCATCAATGTCGTCAATATGAAAATTAAACCCTCATTACAGGTCACAGAAAGGCTAACAAATATTTATATCCAACTCTGACCATTGGATTTTACATTTTTGCTGCTAATGGGTTGGAGTATCTCCAAACTCGTGTTCTTTTCATTTTCGTTACAATAAGGGAAAAGAAGAAAGTTGACTTTGACAAAATAGTGGACACACTCAAGGAAAATTGTAGCTCTTAATAGCCCCCGGAAAGCCATGAATAAATCAACCCTGTAAGAAAAGGTCGCTCATTTCAATTCATGAACCGAAAATGACAAAGTTTTAGTCCTTGGACTATCGTAAATCGATGCAAGAATAGAGTGAAATATCGAATTTTTCTAACGGTTCTAAATAATTAATCTTCCAGTTTACTTCCTTCTGTGATACATTCTCACTGGTATTATTCCTATAACACAAATTGTGCCTCACAACACCAAGTTGTACTTCAATTATCTACCGATTTTAGCATAATTGTATGCAAATCTAACAGCGTATAGTTATGATGATTAATACTGCTCTTTTCGTCAAATATTTGCACTTTATTACAAACCTATAAAGAATTGAATAAAGCACACCATCTGTTTTCGAATACGATATCCCAAATTCTTCTTTCAGATCATTCTACACAAAAGCGATTTTAACACGATGCTTTATAAATGACACAATACGTATAGAAACATCGGACACCTCCAAAAGGCCGCAGCGCGACATAAAGGTCGAAGGTTGTTTTATGTTGCGAAAGCAATTAGTACAACAGGCTGTACGCTGCTGCAAAGGTTACTGAGGCACCGGCTGGGCTGTAACTCTGCGTTCAGCCTAACGACAAGCAGTAAAACGGTGTCCTAAGAACAGAGTACAAGCCTAGAAATATTACACGACAAGGAATAACTGTAATATAAACACAGAATGCATTAACAGGTTTGATGAATCATAACTACTTGAATAGGTCACTTACATAATTCGAAAAGACTTCAACTTTCTTAGGAACGTATCCAATCTCAACAGATTATTTATTGAAGGGTGTTTTGTGATTCCAGTTCCCCAGCAACTACATTAGATGGATCACTAAATGAGCAATGCTTGTTGAAAATGTTAATACTACCGACTTTTATTTAAATTGCCAGTCATTGATTTCAAAAGAGGTTTCCTTCCGACTCTCAATATTCATTAGGTCATTCTTCCTATCGAACACTTTCCATTTTCCGCACTTTCCGCTTTCCAGTTCATCTCTTTTGAAGTCTCCAGTGGGAGTATCCTCGCTTTCTTGTTTATGACTCCTAGTGATATGCGTGCTAAGTTGAAGCTCTATTCATTCTTATAAAGCGCTTGCTTCGTTATGTGAGAAAATGTAAAATAAAAAAAAAGTTCATCACTTATTCTTGGAGCGCTCAAAACATTTAGGTTCTCAACACACGCCGATAAGAATTCCTTCAAGAAAGAGTCACAAAAGAGGAGAAATCAGACGACAATGAAAAGCAAGTTTAAGAAAGGTTATGTAATTCGCTTTCTGAGTGCGCCACGGTTTCTATGAGTACACGGCATCCCGTTACAATCACGGTGTGATAATTTTCACAAGGAATTTAAGCTTGTAAATTCACTAGAAAGTATAAGTTAAAACTAAGAAGATTCGGTATAATACGTATGCAAAAAGTCAACCTGACATCGTCGAGTATCAACCATTGATCTACAGTAATAGTACACGCGCAGGACAATGTTCATTCAGAGAGGTGAAAACCTCTCCCTCCCATTAAACAGTTAAAAACACAATCGGAAACTGACGAATCAACCTTTGTTTTCACTAATACTATAGTTAATGTCATTCAAAATTCTTCACCTAACAAAATACAGGCAATTCACACTCCAAACCATCTTCGGCTACATGAAAGCATCCAAGTATTGATAACAAGAAAAAATAAAATGAGACGTCTCTGGATCAAATACAGGTTGCCTCATCTAAAATCAGAATACAATCATTTAATACGACTAGTCCGGAACACCCTGGCTTTATTCCATCTCGAAGAATACAAGAAAGACGTCGCCGACCTAAATCCCCAAGACTCATCATTATGGAAAGCGACACGTAGGTTGTTGGGAACAAAATCCGTCATTCCAGTTTGGAAAAATGGGCACCTGACAGCTCAAAACGACCAAGAAAAGGCTGAAATGCTAGCTGACTACTTTGCTTCTACTTTCCAAACTCACAACATTTCGGAAAATTTTAATAATGAAGTCACTGAATTTAACAGCTTCCCTAATTTCGACACTCCAAGACGGATTCCTTTTATAACTCCCCAAGATGTATACCATACCATCAAAAACATACCGGCTAGAAAATCACCAGGTCATGATCGCATCAATGCCATTATTTTAAAAAATGTCCCCAGAAGTGGCCTATCATTTCTAACCAATATATACAACTCGGTGTTAAGGACAGGATATTTTCCCAGTTTTGGAAAATTTCTGTAATAATATCAATTCCAAAACCCAACAAAAAGCCTACTGACCCTACTAGCTACAGACCCATCTGTTTAATTCCCATACGGTCAAAAATGTTAGAAAAATTACTACTAAAGAGATTGCGTAAAGTTATAGATCAAAATAATATTATTCCTCTCTTTCAATTTGGTTTCTCCCAATGTAATTCCACAAGTCACCAATTACTACGTCTAACCGAAAATATCCATGAAGCATTTCATGCTGGCCATCATTTAATAGTCGTCTTCCTCGATGTCGCCCAAGCGTTCGACAGGGTCTGGTACGAAGGGATAGTGTACAAACCCAGGAAACTAGGTATACCGAAATACTTCATCAATATCATTGCAAATTTCATCACAGATTGCACATTCATTGTGCAAGTCGGTGCAACCCACTCTACACCGCGAAGAAGCTCAGAAGGAGTTCCCCAAGGTTCCCCATTATCACCAATTCTCTTCAATATTTACATTGCAGACATTCCAACGCACCCCATTATTCACACCGCTCTTTTTGCTGACGATACTGTCATTTTTGCCGCAGACCAATATCTCAATACTACAAGAAACTTAATCCAGGGACATCTCACAACCATTGAAACATGGTGTAGAAACTGGAAAATTAAGATTAATCCAAGTAAGTCCATATCGAAAGTTTTCACGATTCAATTTCCAGCCTTTCCATTCCCACTAAAATTCGACTCAACAACAATACCATGGTGCTCCACAGTCGCTCCTATCCGTTATCTAGGCGTTCTAATGGATACCAGACTGACATGGAAAGATCACGTCACCTCCAAGGTGAATAAAGCCAACAGACACTTAGGTATTCTGCGACCAACAATTAACCGTCACTCCACATTAAAGGTCTGCTCTCCTTATTTATAAAGCTATTTTACGTCCGTTGCTCACGTAGGCTTGTCCAGTCTGGTGTTACGCCGCCCCCACCACAATTAACAAAATTCAAATATTCCAAAATAAGGTCCTCAGAATTGCAGTTAACGCCTCTTGGTATATAAGCAATACAAATCTCCACAAAGACCTAGCCATAGAACCCATTCTAACATATATCACTAAACTTTCTCATACATTCTTCCAAAATCTACCCTCAGTTACTGGTGCATCTCATTTCAATCTAGGTAAAGAGCATTCCATAGAACCTCGTGTAAGAAACCGACTCCCCTTTCACGTCTTCCTCCGTAATCTGTCTGATATAAGATAATGAAATAAACACTCCTCCCAATACCGGTCACCAATATGTATTCCTCCACTCGGATACTCGTACTAACCACTATAATGTTACAGGGAGGTCGTCGTAGCTACCCCCTTCGTATATTTTTCGTCTGAAAATGCTCGCTCCTAACAACTGAAAAGCCTTATGGCTGAGCGTTGTACGAGTATAATCACCTTATTCTGCAATAAAAAAAAGAGAGGTGAAACGTCTGGAGTTTCAGTATGCGAGAAGGGAAAACAAAACTAAAAGAAGTTAAAGAGAGAACCATTCTACACAGAAAAAAATTACGAAAAAAGCTAAACAAAGTGACTATAATACAGTGCAAGTTCAGTATAAACACAGTGCAAATTTCAGATTTCAAAATGTGTGAAACATTCATCACTTCCATACCCATTTAGTTAACACAGCGTTCACTTTCACTTATCATTGAATTAACCATAATTACGTACTTTATTGTCATCGGCGTTTCATAATACTTTTAACTCTTTAAAAAACTCCATGTGTCATTCTCTACACGTGTATTTTCTAAACCGTTCACTTCTACCTGACAATGAGTTGCACTTATTCATTCTTCACTGTTTCTCGTTAATCTTGTCCGTACCTTTCCCAATTGTCTCTTAAAATCGCTCTCCTAAAGTGTCGTATATCGTCCTACATTTTTTCTACATCTTCGGTCCCAAGTTGTAGTGCTGCAGGAATCATCTATCATCTGTTAATATCATTATGTGTCCCACCCACTTCCATTTTAGCCGATCCGCTGTTTTCGCGACGCCTTCCCGGTGACTTTCCTGTTAGAATGGTGTTCCTAATTTTATCTTAAGTGGTGGAGTTTTACAGTTTTCTTTCCATCTTTCTCTGACAAGCATTTTTTTGTTTGTTTTGTTTTTTATTTGAGTGACCAAGTCTGTGTAAAGTAGAACTAAATATAATTACTAAGTTACATACATTAGGAATGTTGATGAAATACATTTCATAAACGGAAATATCGACCGAAATACGAAAATATGTATTTACGATTCACAAGTATTGATATTTCATCGAGATAATGACTAAAACATGCTTTACTTCTACAAGGTGACGACAAGGAAGAAGAAAGTGGAGAAGAAGAGAAATTGTTTTTATTAAAGCAAATGTAAAATAATCTAGAATATATCTTATGTTGCAGATAATTGGTACAATTCCCATTCCAGATAATCTATTTCACTCACAAAATGAAAAATAAAAATAAAGTAATTATTCTTCACAAAATGATATGTGATTGAGGAGATCGATCTTACATCAGAATTGGGGCAATGGAGTCTGACAAGACACTGTTCAAGGGAGAAGACATACGGCGACCCTCACAGGAAGGAAAATGACATGCCTTTACCGCAAACTACGTGACAACCACTAAGGTAGGCGATGTACTTTTCATTTTAGAAAGGAGAATCGATGTGACAAACCGACAAATACGCTTTATGAAAAATATAGGCAATTCCAATGGCATACAGTTTATTTCTTGTAGAAAGAAACAACGCTTGATGTTAGAATAAGAAAATGAATTATTTGCTTACACCAATACTTAATAGTAAAAATATCACATCGATTCCGTCTAACGCACACGTACCCTTAGACTGAGCCTACACTTGGATTAAACACGAACCCCTTTCAACCTCACGAGCTGAAAAGAGAGGGAGACACTGTCATCCAATCGAGAGCTTCAATGCAAAAGTCGTAACGAAGCTCGCGATTCGATGACAGTGACCCCCTCTCCGGTCAGCTCGTGACCTTGAAGGACTTCCTGTTTTAATCCGGTATAATCTATACTCCGATTTAAACATAGTGGCACATCATGGTCACGAGCTGGAAGGAAAGGTGGACTGTCATCTAGCTCAGTCAGCTTGTCATCGAGCTCAATTGGAAGGCAGTGTCTCCCTCTGCATCCAGGTCGTGACGTTGGAAGTGCCATTCTGTTTAAATCGGAGAACAGGGCGGCGACGGAAGGGCGCAGCGCGGCGCAGGGCGTTCGACAGAAGGGTGGGGCCGGGAGGGCCTGAGCAGGGTGGGGCGCGCGACGTATGCAGGGGGCGTCTGGCCGCCCCGCCCCGCCCCGCCCCGCCCGCCCCGCCCCGCCCCGCCCCGCCCCGCCCCGCCCCGCCCCGCCCCTCCCCGCCCCGCGCCGCGAGGGGGAATCGACCGCACCCCGCCGCGTTGCACCACCGCCGCAACTTGCGCAACGCGACGACTCGGCAGCGCGACGGCGGCGGCGGCGGCGGCGCCGCGGCGCCCTCTTCCGCTACCTGCGGCGGCCGCCGCCACCCAGCCGCCCCGGCGGCGCCCAGGCGCACTCACTGTTATAAATAGAGTTCAGTGATAGGTGCGCTTGCGTTGTAAATAAGTATAAAAGGATATACGTATGACTACGGTTGCCACCTTTTGGAAGTCCGTGATACGCAGATTTTGAAGGCGGAGCAGTCACAGAAATTACGTCACTATGAATGTGATTCTAGACTGTAGAATATAAGGAAAACTATTAGAATTTGTAATTGTCACCTGTAAATTGGTGTCACCTGCGTGGAGGTTAATCAAAAGGCTCGGATTCGAGTTCCGGCGGCCAATTCTTTGAACAAATTTAATTAGATGAATTTGTATTTTTGTGGGTTGCACACATTCATGGCGCGAAATATAAACATTATAGCGATCCTACAGAAGAAAAAAAGTACGAGACTCATGCGCTCGAAGGGCATTATACCGTTTCATGGCGGCTTTCGAGATGCATCGATTTTTCGCGCCTTCATTTTTTCCCCCATTTTGTTTATTGAAATTATTATTCGTAATAATAATTTTCATGAAGGAGAAAAAAAATATTAATGTGAAATATGGGTACTTTTTTCCACACTATAGTGTGCATTAACTGCATGAGCCAAAGATAAATGTCGCTATCATGCGCATCATTCACATCACATACTTCTGCCAAACAATTACGAATATTTATCACAACGAATCTAATTGCTCCCTGAGATTTTCCATATGAATCCGGATCTGGAGATTACTTCTGAAACCCGGAGAGGTGGCTACTCTATGTATGATAGTGTGCATGAATGAAAAGAATAATAAGTCAACGACTTCTGAATAAAACGAGACTGAGAATATTACTGTTCACCCTATGTGCGTAAATCTTAAGTTGTGGGCCAAATCGTGGGCTACTTCCGTGGGTTAAGTTTATTTCAGTACTGCTCCCTTTTTTGAGCTTATGCCAAAGGGATGAGACGCATGTATTTCTCTTGGCAATAGATGACCGTCTCGCCAGGTCGCTGCAGGGAAGGGAGGGGGAATCAAAAATCCGCCTTTTGCCGCGCCACACTTGTTCACCTGCTCGACACGAAACGAGTTGAATGCAATTCAACTGCTTCCCAAGTACATCTTGTAGTTAATCAGCGAACATTTGTTTCAAGACTGGTGATCCGGCGCCGACCTACCCGTCGGTATGCGGGGTTTTCCTAACCAGGTATCTCCCACCAGCGGGGCACCGCCAAGCCGGGACAAGCTCTGACCTCCCGACTGATCTCCCGGCTGACGCATTTATACGAAATACGCAGAGGTTAAGTATTTATCAAGATAAAAATTGCTGAAAAAATCAGTGGCTACATGCACCACCAGCCTTTTTCAGCGGGCGTGGCTCCTTGTGTCCTGCCATCCCCACACTGGGCGCACGAATCGTTTAACACAGTTGGCAGCAGTCTGTCTGTTGGTTTCTGCAAGAAGGTGCAGAGATACAGCGCGTCACTGTAATTGCTTCCATCTGTTTACATGGGAGTTGAAAGGTCCTCGGGCCGCCCACCTCGCTTCCGTCACTGGCGCGCCGAACCGAGCCGCGGCGCCAGCATGGCAACACAAACACTCGCGCGTTCAGGCACTAGCATTACTGGTAAACTCAGCTCAGGAACGTGTTCAGCCGATCATTTTGGAAGGGGCCATCGCAGATTTTTGTTAATAATAAACATTAGTTATTGTATTATATATAATTTTGTATTGTGTATACGATACCATACAATATTATTTTTTAAATAATTACACAATTCTAACAAATAAATATTTAAATCAATTTTGCCAAATAGGATGGTAACAAACGAAACCCTTAGGACCTCTGGGGGTGGGGCATGATCCCCACGCCTCTCCCCCTCCTGGATCCGCCACTGACTCAGCTCCACCATTCGCTTCCGGGGTTCATTCTTCTTTCCTTTTCTCTTTTTCCTTCTTTCAGTGTGTCCTTCTTTTCTTTATTCTTTCTTCCTTCTTTTCTTTCTTGTTTCCCTCCTTCCTCGCCTTCTTCGTCTTACTTTTTATTTTATCTCCCTCAGTTTAAATTATGGTTTCTGTTATGATCATCTTCCGTTTTCCTTCGTCACATCACTACTCATAATTCATTCGTAATAGCCACATGAAACACGTTATATTACTAATCCCAAATGCGATCCGAGGTATGGCAACGATAGCGAACACTTGTAAGATCCTCACTGAGTCGAGTAACACGAAGAAATGATAAGAAAAGATTTGCAGCAAAGTAATTTAAGGTAATTTTAGATAATTTAGGTCCCTTAAGATAATTTCAACTAACTGCTAACTTGGAAATCGAGACTGGGGACATTTTGCCAATATGACCAAAAATGTTAAATTATTTACATTTATAATCCTTCTGTTGGCATTATCTAGAATATGGAAAGATTATGCCCTCAATGTAACACGGAGCCCGAAGAAATTTCTTGACGTCAGGGAAACTAGAAATAAAACATAAATTTTCAATTTATAAACTGTTTACATCGTGAACAACGGTAATTTGGCCGCCAGATCAAGTAGGTTCGGCAAATAATACTTTCAACAAGATCTTGACATCCACGCAAAGGTAACTCAAGGAGAAAATACTTTTAACAATAAGAAGGAGTAAAGAGGGTGCCTCATCGTAACAATCACAAAAGGGGTATTATCGGTGTATTATCTCCTGTACATATGTAGTACAAAAATGCAGCAATGCATAACATTCTTCGAATATTCACAGAAATTTGAAGATAATTTTTGGGAACTAATAAACATATAGAGCAAAGCACATGAACTCTCTTTAGAACAATTAATTTTTTGTAATGTTAATATTCAAGAATGCTATTTAGAAATCTGGAAAAAATGGCAGGAAAGCTGAATAATAAGGGAAGCTGAGAAAACAACTAATTGTTAAAATGTATTTGAAAAAAATCTTGAAGGACCTATGCTTATAAAAAATATTATTTAACCGTAAACTCGCAATGGCTATGAAGGCAAAAGGCAGAATGGGAGGCGATGATAGATTTCGCAGCGACCCAACCCCTAGAAAGCAGTCTAGAAAGCAGTGACACGTTCTTTCAGAGACCGTCCCACACCGGAGAGCAGTTGGGCTGCGGCCGCTCTTCGAGAGGTGCTTGCACTCGCGTCGCAATCCCGCCCATCGGCGCAGGCCGCGAGGCCGCGTGGGTGTCGCAATGCATCAGCGACAGGCGCGCAGGTGGCGCGGTGTCACGTCCGCCCGGGCGCGCGGGGCGCTGACCAGGCGAGCGCGCGCAGCCAGCGCGGGGCGCGGGCGGGGCGGAGAGCGGTGGGATGGTGCCGAGGCGTGATGGCAAGGGCGGTGGGACAAATGGGCGGCAAAGGGGACGGGGTGGTACGGGGGTACGGCAGCAAGAGAACGAGATAACGAAGAAGCGGAACGGCAAGGGGGCGAAGCAGTAAGGGTGCACAGCGGCAAGCGCGCAGAAGGGGAAGGGGTAAAGGGGCGGGGTAAAGGGGCAGGAGGCTAGCGGGCGTGGCGGCAAGGAGGCGTGACTAGAGGAGGTCACGTCGGCAAGGGAACAGGGCGACAAGGAGGTACCGCGGCAAGGGGACGGGGCGACATTGTAGCACGACGGTGAGGGAACGGGACGGCAAGATAGGGAGGCAATCGGGTGGACCTATAAGGGAGTTGGGGCGAGGGGGTGAGGCGACAACGGCTCGGGGCGGTGAGGGAGTGGAGCAGTAAGAGGGCATGAAGGCAAGGGGGCGAGGCAGTAAGGTAACACGTTGGCAGGTGGGCACGGCGGCAATAGGTCGGGGCTGCAAGAGGGAGGAGCGGCAAGGGTGCACGACGGCAAAGGAACATGGCGGAGAGTGGTGGGTGGGAATACGGCGAGCAGCAACGGGGTACGGCAGTAAGGGGCACGGCAGCAAGGGACACAGCAGCAAGGGACACAGCAGCAAGAAGGCACGGCGGCAAAAGAACGAGATAACAAAGAAGCGGGGCGGCGGCAAGGGGGCGAAACAGCAAGGGTGTACGGCGGCAAGCGCGCGGCAAGGGGGCGGGAGGCTAACGGGCGTGGCGCCAGGGGGTGTGGGAGCAAGGGGGCGGAACGGGACGGCTAGGGTTTAGGCGGCGTGGAGACGGGGCGGAGCGGGGACGACACGGGAGCGGAGCGGTGTCTGCGCGGTGGGCGCGGTCGGGGCCCCTGTCACCGCGTGCCTACTCGCGCAGTGGGCGCGCCCAGTCGAGGTTCCGTCGACTCATCGCGGCGGCAGTGGGCCGCGAAAACAATAACAGCGTCCGCACCGCCGACGCGTCTGCATAACCGTTACTGCCCCCCGTCCCCCCGCTGTCAGTGGCGTAGTTCAAGCCACAGGCGATCTTGGAAGATTTACCCTAAACAAATGGAAGAAAAACGCGGTTGAGGAGGTAGCGCGCTCCTTTGCTTAACCCGCCAGGACAGAACTCGAGGGAAGTGACAGAGAGGAGACGGTGGTAAAGGAAGGTATGTCAAAGAGTGATTACCGCAGAGGGTGTCGGAGGTAAACAGTTCGTAAAGTGTTTTCATAGAAGTAGCTCTTGATTCGCATTCCAATGTCGTTGGGCATTGGTTCCAGAAGACGCAGCACAAATTGCGTTCTCTCTGCACGCGTGTGTGGGATTTGGCTGACACTGAGAGCTAAGTTTGTTACGGTAAACTGATTTTGATCGTCCCTGCAATGAGCCATATGAGAGGGCTGTTTCATTCCTTTCCCAAAGCTACGCTACTACCTACTGTTGCTTAAGCTGCCATCTGTTCTTGGTACTGTGATCGAGCTCTCCAGCTTATGTGAAAAATTTTGGCACTTGCATCTCAGGTAACATTTACAAGTCATGTTTTCGTGTACAATTAATGTTATTGTCAGCGCCTGCAGGAGAGTTCAAGTCACATGTTATTGAGTAAATATTGTCGCTAATGCCACGAGAGTGGACAGAACATTTAGCGAACAATTTGCGTAGCAAACATCTCTCCGGCAATTTCCAGTTCAAGTTTCTACCACGTGCCTCGTGCAGTACTGCCAATGATAATCCTCCACATCCATTACTGCCTCCTTGCCAATGAATTTCTTTTACACTACCCAAGTGATCACTATCAATGGTATCCCTAGTAGCATATCAATGTTTGTTGATAGTTCGGGTTCACTATTTCTCTGCCAAAAAACACAAAATTCACATTTCCTTTAAAGAAAATTGAGAGCCCACTTACGAATTCCTTTAATTCGAATCTAAACGTTTGTAAAAACGAAACAAAAAATCTTTACAGAAAACAGCGAGAAAAATGTATATTAATTGTGTGTGTGTATGTGTATATATATATATATATATATATATATATATATATATATATATATATAATATACATATATACATACAGTGGCGGACACACAATATTCAATGCTAACGGAAGTCATTCAATACATTGATTTTTTAACGTAATAAATATTATCTATAAGTTAACAAAAATAAAAATACATTTTATATTCAGCACAAATGAAAACGTTTTTATAAGAAAACAAAACTGATTAGACATTAAAGCTGTACACCTCCCCCTTCCCGAGAAAAATCCTGGTGTGCCTCTGGGTACACAAGATTCGTTTCCTGTTTTCATTCGTTTATACTCGTAATTAATTTAAGAATGAAACTAACCACGCGAACTCAACAACCATTAAATGCATTTAATGGAGGGTCGGTATCGACTCCCCGGGATGTCGATGACATTTTAAAGGGGCTCAATGATTATCAAAGTGTTTATTGGGGTCGATAACCTAATATGCACAGTCGTTGGCGGGTATCCCATTGATTAGACACAATATTTATGAGCTTTATTATTATTATTATTATTATTATTATTATTATTATACGTATATAAAACTACAAAACACCTAATTGAAGATGCCCGAGATGCAATAGATAACGGTAAAATCACAATTCTCGTCCTTCTCGACTTTAGTAGTTAGATTCTGTCGACCACGATATTTTGTTAGCAAAGTTAAAAAACATTGGATGTGCCACACCTACACTCAAATGGTTCTCCAGTTATCTATCAGAACGGCAACAAAACGTTGTGTGCGGTGACAAGTGCGTCTTGTACCTTGCCATTAGCAAGCGACGTCGCACAGGGCTCAGTGTTAGGACCCCTCGCTTCCTAATTTATGTTAATGATATAGGCAAATCAATAAAAAATTGTTGTCATCATATGTATGCTGATGATCTCCAAATGTACATTAGCGGACCCTCTTCTTGCATTCCAGAACTTGCTAAAAAATCAACGAAGACCTGCAGTCACTCTCCTCTTGGTCATCATCAATGGGGCTACTGCTAAACCCAAAAAAAATCTTGTAATCGGCTCCAGAAACTCCCTAAAAAAGTTATCACTTTCCGCTCTCCCTGACATTTGCATAAATGGAACTCCTCTACCGTGGTGTAATGATGTGAGAAATTTAGGTGTGCAAATGGATAATACTCTAACCTGGAATGTTCAAATTGATAAAATATGTCAAAAAGTATTCGGGTCCCTGCATGTTTTAAAACGCATGAGTACTCTTTTACCTACAAAAACTCGTCAGACCTTTGTACAATCACTCCTTATGCCTCACTTTAATTACTGCGATTTCCTTTTGACTGACATAAATTTAAAGCAGCAACGCAAGTTACAAGTAGCTCAAAATTCATGTATTTGCTTTATTTTCGACCTTGAAAAATACGACCATATTTCAACTATTTACGCACACTCTAAAATTCTTACCATTGATAAAAGGCGTTTACTTCACTGCCTTCTCCTCCTCTACAAGATTTTAAACATCACTCATCATGGCACCCTATCACTACGTTTTCAATTTATGAAGCTACATCGTGCCCGAGAGTCACGCCTTATTTGTATTCCGCATCACAATACCACTACTTTTAGCAAATCATTCACTGTCACTGCCATCCGTGCCTGGAACAATCTTCCCTCTACTATAAAAAATAGCAGTACTTTTCAAAAATTTAGAAAAGAAGTCACAAACTGGATTCATGAAAATATTACTTAACGGCATTGACAATATTATTGCGTACCAGTACAGTGTTACTGTGTTACCAGGACATTGACAGCTGTACGTCTACTGCGTCAGCTAAAACTAAGGATTAGGGACGCCGTACTGCCTTGACACGGTGACGATTCTCATTCTTATACCAATCTTATCGTACAACATTCTATCCCATTTTTCAAATAAAAACTTCTCATCTAACCTTTCTCATAATTCTCTCTTTCTATTTCCTTTTCTCTCTTTCATTTTCTCTCCCTTTCTTACTCTCTTCTCTCTTTTCGGATCACTAAAATCCCCGCTACTTTTGTTTCCTTTCTATCTTTCTCTAAATTATCATTCTAGGCCAATAACTCTCCCTTTTCCTCTCTTTTTAATCACATTATCTAAGTATTCAACCTTAAAAGTGAACAAATCTCTGTGACACACAAATACTTTTTTTTTTCATTGTACATTTATCCTCTTATAGAATAGTTTAACTACTCCATAATCTAGCTATTTGTTTTTATAACCAATTTGTACTCTCCCTCAATCATTTTAAATAGCATATGACGAACTACCCTTCAATTCATACCTCACGTTTACTACAGTACCCACCCACATGTGTGCATACCTATGGTATGAGTACATGTTTGTGCATTTGCTTAATTTTACAACGTGATATGCGTGCGTCCATGTGATCACATGTGTATATACTCAAAATATAATTTCTATGCTTTAATTATTGTCTAAATGTGTTTACTCATTTGCAATTTTTCTGTTTCAGTTCATCATTTCCTACAACTATTGCTATACGTTAAGACATAATATTAAATTCAAAATATTTTCATTCCTACTTTGTATTTTGTGTGCACTGTAATTGTTTACTTGTATTGTGACCTTGGTAGAGTATTTTGTCTTGGCCTTCAGCCACCATCCTGATTGAGGTTTACCTGGGTTTACTCAATAGCTAAAGGCGCATGCCGGGATGGTCCCTTTGTTTGCAGTCCCAGGAATAAATGTAGTATACATCGTTGGTTTACGTGTGAAAGATGTTGGGTCAGGTTTTCAAGTCTTGAGAATATTCCAATTGGTAACACTTCATACACTTTTAAAATTTGCCCTCTTTTAGTTTGGGGAAAATTTTAAGTTTCTAAACTTTTCCTAGATTTAATTTGATCGTATCCACGTTTATGATTTCTTTTTTCTTCTTTTTTTATTTACCTAATTTTAATAACCGATTAGTTTCGTTTTCTCTTTCTTTCAAGACTTGAACTCTTTACTGGATGTTTTTCGCTTGTATGCTGACGAGTTTTCCTCCCTTTCTGTTTTTTAGGGGTAATTCAAAAATACGTACGCAATTTCAGCTTCTACAAACGCTCTCTCACACAATTAGTAGTACTTAATAACATGCCACTGCGTTAAACACGCTCCTATTTTTTTCTGTACCTAACTTACGAGTCAAAAAATAGTTTTTCAAAATTTAAGTTAAATCTCGAAGTGCTTCAATCTGATATATTTGTGACTAATTTTTAATATCTCCCTAACGTAAAATTAATAAACTTTAACACACAAATGTTGTGAGTGCGTTTCCTGTTCTATCAACGTCTTCTTCCCTCGCTCTCACTCCTGCTTCCCATGTGAGAAAACCTTCATCTAAATTGCGTACGTATTTCTCATTGAATGCTCTCCCTGGTTATACAGGAAACCCCCTATATATACATGGTATTTGTGAGAGGCCAAAATGGAAGTATGGTCCGCTGTCGCCGCGCCCGTCGCCACCGCCTTCACCTCTTCACCGCAGTCAGGTGCGGATGAATCAGCCCGGGCGGGCGAGCGAGGTGGCTGGCTGCTGCTGGCTGCACCGCGCTGCGGCAGTCTGGGCCCACGCCGCGTCCGCGTGCGCGCGCGCGGGAAAACGAGCTTCGCCGCGCGGCTCACAGATGGCGCGGGCGGCAGCGTCGCCGGCCGCTTCGATCGCTTCGGCGGCGGCGGCGGCGGGCGCGGGAAGCCGGCCTAGTAGACGCGCTTATCGCGGGCCCGGCTCCCTAAAAGGCTTAAGATGGCGGAAATTAACGCTCCGCCCAGCGCCGCAAACACTGCAGCAATATTGTTACGACGCGTTTGCAAACGAAGGAATGACGGTTTAAAATGCCCCGACAGCACGCTTGGAACGAACTTATGTTTGTTTTCCTGGTCATTGACAATCACATTTAATAGGCTGGAACGTGACAGTATTCTTCTTTTGTGTATACATACCACGAAAGATAAAGCAGTATGTAGCATTTTTCCGATAAATTTAAAAATTGTTTTACAGAGGATAAAAACCAGGCCTGACAATTTAGATAAAGTGACAAGGAGATGAGAGCCATTTACTACATTTAGCCAGGAATAACTTAAACACAAGGCTTAATATAACATAATAAAGTGTAACCTGTTAAGTGGTAATACAGTCAAAGGAAATACTAAAAAATACAAAGAATGGACTACTCTCAAAACCAAGTGAGATGTAATATTGTCAAGTAATATTGTGCAACATTGGGTAACAAAACATTCAAGTTACGTAACAACTGAATCACACTTTTCCCTCATTAGCCACAAACAGCCCACTCTCACTACCACAAAATAAATTTTCTTTATTTCATTTCATGACGCAAAATCTAAATTAAAAACAAAAAGGCCCTTACTGGAATACAAGAATCCACAACTCATCGCATTGCGTAGCTGGAATGAAATGAATAACAGCGTGTGAAAGAAGATGAGTAGCGCGACGACGCATCCGCGGCGTTGCTCGAGAGCCGAAGCGCATGCCACCGTCACCACCACCGCCGCCAGTTCCGCCGCCGCCGCCGCCATCACCGCCAACGCCGCCGCGCTTACGTAACGAAGCGCCAGCACCGAGGCGCTGTGCGGCGCGGCGCGGCGCGGCGCGGTGCGGGCCCGGCTGACATTGACAGTTCTGCGGGCCGCGCGTGGCCGTGGCGGCGAGGCCCCGGCGCCGCCGAGTTCATTCGCCTACTCGGCGCGTCAAACGCGACTCGCACGCCGCGCCAGTCGCCGCCGCCGCCGCCGCCACCTCGCTCAAGCGGTAGCCTTGACGTTGGCGTTCTTTTAGACCCACATAAACAACGTCCATTTTCGGTCACGGACAAATGAGCCATTACTTCGTAACAGGTACGCGAGGGCGCTGTGGGCAAGCCGAGACGCGAGAAGCGCGGCTCCTGCCGGCGGCGGAGTGGTGGTGGGTTCCCCCTCGGCAGCGGCGCGGACGCGGGCGGGCGGGCGGCAGGCGAGGGGGCGACGGGGCCAAGACCGGCGAGAGAGAGGCGAAAATCGATCCTCCGGGCGGCGCGTCCCGGCCGCGCGGTTCCGGGCGCGGCGGCGGCGGCGGCGGCGGCGGCGAAGGGGGCGTGGCAGCGGTGATGGCGGCGGCGTATCAGCAAGGGGCGACCACGGGGTGCCAATGCTGACGATGGGAACGATCGCGAAATGAGGGGAATGCAGTCGTGTATATGGGGACGTAGCGATGTTGCGTGTCCGTCACAATATGACGGGGAGTCCCCCTGTCTGGCCGGTCCGTCCGTTCGTCTGCCCTCCCTGTGGTGTCTCCGGGCAATGGAAGCGGGGGGGGGGCGGTGACCGTGGCGGAGGCGGTGGAGGCGTGAGCGGCGCGTGCGGCGGTCGCCAGCCACGCGCTCCCGGTGCCACGCCCCTCTCGGCGAATATTTAACACAGCGCTCGCGCTCGCGCTCGCGCACGCGGGCGCGGGCGCTCTCCGTACAATATGCAGCGACGCTAATACGACGGGCGAGCGGCCCGCAGACAGCGCCGGCGGCGGAGGCGCGGGCGTGGGCGTGGGCCCGGCTCAGGCGGCGGCGGGGGCGAGAGCGCGAGGCGAGATAGAGCGAGAGGGCGCGGGCGCCGCCCCTCAACATAGCCCCTCGAGACGCGCCGCGCCACGCCGCACCGCGCCGCCGCCGCCGCCGCCGCCGCCGCCGCCGGCGTTAGGCGGAGGCCGGGGCGGCGCGGCGCGGCGACCGAGATAGCCGAGACGAAGGAAGAAGAGGTGACGGCGGACGCGATATGCTGGTAGGCGGCTGTGCTGGGCGTAGGGACGAGCGTACAAGTAACAGACGACAAGGGTATGGAAGCTGTGTAGGCGAGCGCAGTGGGCAGCTGACGACAGCGACAAGAAGAGAGAGAGAGGCATGATGCAAAAACGAGAAAGTGTTAGTGTAAGTGTAGGGGAGCTGCGGAAGGAAGGGGGAGGGAGTAACGACGTGGGCGACAACTAACGGAGAGATTATGTGAAGACGACAAATGGTACAAACGGTTGCGATGTGGATAATGTCAATTTGTTGGGTTTTCAATCTACGAAAAGAGTCGAAGTTATGATTCTTACTTATACATAAATGAACGTAGAGGGCGAGGAGGGTTACAAACGATGCGGGGACAGCAGCAAGTAGTTGAGAGGTACTGAAGAATAGACGTGACGTGTTTATTAGTCGATCTAACAGAACAGGAAGGCGGGGGCACACGCAAATGCAGGCGACTTTCGCCCATCTCTACTGATCACCGTCACCGGCCCAGTTCGGTCGCCGCCGTCGCCGCAGAGTCGCCGCCAGCGGCCCGCTCGGGTTCCGCGAGAGGCCCCGGCCTTCTCAAGGGGATCCAGTTCGACTCCCGCCAGGCCTCCGCTCAGGAATGCAGCCGCCGTTGCCGCTGGCGGCGCAGGCGGAGGCGCACGGATTTGGCGCAGCGCGGCGGGCGCCGCCAGGCCGTCGCTGCAGGTTGCTGGCGGCCGCCGCGCCGCCCCGAGGCCCAACCCAACCCAACCCTCCGATTTCCACCGTTTGCTTCTGACTGTCAATGACGCTGCCCAACGATTTCTCCTTTCGCACGCCAACAACAGCCCGTTCATGTGCGATAATGACGATGTTTTGATTGACGTATTCACTGATTAGTGATTCCGGGCACGTCAACTACTCACGTCATTAGTCTCGTAAGTGTAGTGCATGTCATTGCGGGAGGTGGCGGTGATCTTCCCCCGCTGGATGGCAAGATACGCGAATGACTTACGGAATTCAGAATTCCACCCGGCTGTCTAACTAGTGTCGAAAATATGCGACCGTGGGGATTCGATCCTTAGAACGTCCCGGTCAGTGGCACTGCAGTGACATCAGTAGATTCCCCGAGTCATCTTTGCCTTTAACAGCCCGTTAACGTGCAGTAATGTCGATGTAGATACTGTTAATCAACTGAATGCACTTTTCGTAATCACGTCACATTAACCGGATTACAACAATACTAATCTGTATAATACTTTGCTACATGGCGCCAATTTACAGTATTCATGGGACATTATTCTGCGAGTGTGATGTTATGCCAAAATTTTGCCTACGCACCCTCGTGCAATCTCGTCGCAATTTGCATTTCGCATTAACTTCCATGCATTTGCATGCATGCATGCACGCGCGTTTTTTGTTGTTTTTTTGCCGAGGGCTCTGACAGGTGCTCCGTCCGGTTTCGCCCCCTCGAGAAGAACTAATCGCATTCGTCACGCGAAACCGGCGGCGGCCTTCCCTCCCCGCGTGCCGAACTTGTCACTCAGCGCATCCCCCGCCACCCCTGACAGCTGCTCCTGCCGCAGGCCGAATGTTGTTTATTGGTTAGTGCTCCCGGGCGCGTCAAATGTTACTGTCATTAGTCCCGTAGCTGTAGTAGGGATGCGACATCGATGCCTATGCTTTAAACATCGATGTATTGAAGCAGATGTTTCTTGAACATCGATGTTTTGTGTTCGATGTTTTTAGGTTTTCAATGTTTTTTTGCTGTTTGAAAAAATCCTTAATCACATTTTGTAAAAGTTAAAATGTGAATTAATAACTAATGGCACCACTGTCTGTCTATCTGTATGAGTTCGAAACAAACGAACGCGATTTATACTACCTCCATCGAGCAGACTTTTATCCATCGCCTGAGATGATCGTGGTGTCATGGTGTTTCCTTCGTCTTTCCTCGTGTTTTGCACATGGAGGCGTTTTTATAACTCTTTCAGTTAAATTTTAATTACAAATTAATATACACGGCCACTGACAAATTAAATTGTGTTGCGCAACAATGTAATTACGAAAGGTTACTGGGCCTAAACCAGCTTTAAAACATCGATGTTTAAAAACATCATTTTGAAAACGTCTATGTTTAAGAACATCGATGGTTTTTGATGGATGTATTATTAGTACCATCGATGTTGTTTTTTTTGTACATCGATGTTTGGCAATATTTTTTGTTGTCGATGTCCCATCACTAGGCTGTAGGACATGTTTTTATCATGGGAGGGGACGGTGTTTTCCCCGCTGGATGGTGAGATCCGGTGCAGACCTACAGTCGACTTGTGGGATTTTTTTTTTTCAACCTAAATCTCCCACCAGCGGGGCACCTGCCCCTGCAAGAACAAGCATTAAGCTCACGATAATTGTGGTAGTGTAGTGCATGCAAGTGCATGTGTGTGTAAGTAAGGGGTGAGAATAGGTCAAGGAAGAGGAAGGGAAGATCACGCGCAGTCCGTGGCCCGTTTGGTAAGGGACTTCCGGTATTCGCCTGGTGATGATTGGAGATACCATGGAAAACTATCGATCAGAGCCGCCGGCCGCTAGAATTCTCCTCCAGGCAGCGGCTGAATTCCATGTAGCTAGTATGTAGCTGATGTCGAACACTGGAAATTTACTATACCATCAGCATGCTGACGGTTTTGTCTAATCCGGGAAACGTTGAATTCAATTCCGGACGTCTAAGAGAGGGACTGAGACTACAAACATCCTTTTGGCACACAACTACATGACGATGACCTACTGTCCCCTAATAGCACTACGTGGACTGGTGCACGGCCGGTTCGCTGCAGGCCCGGTGGCGGGGGCCACTGCAGCGCACGTAATAGCAGAATAAAAGAAACGCGACCACCCCATCTCGCAAGGACGGCAGCGAGGACGAGTCGCGAACGGGTGATGGAGGCTGAGGAGATGGAGACGGCAGGGAAGAAGCGAAAACGGGAAATGGCCGATGACATCGAGGGCAATGGATACAGTTTTGATAAAGGCAACGATATAAACGTTGAAGAGGACAGATGGAAGAAAGGAACGATGGACACAAAACGGATGAATATGCACACAAAGGGAGAAAATGGAACGACGAAAGAACAAAGAATAAATAGGAAATAAATTGTGAATAAATTGGAAAGAAGATAAAAGAAGGGAAATAAATGTAAATTGACGGCGTGGCGATGTAAAAAACTCATATCAAGATGATGATTCATGAAAATAAGAAAAAAGAAGAATCGATGAATGACACTTCTAGGGAAGGAAAAGTAAGTTAAAAATTACTTACACGGAGAAATCTCGTTTTAAAGGATAACAAATGGGAAGGTAAGAATGAGGAAGAGAAAACTCTCCTGGAAGATGTCACAAGTCAGAAGAAAATAATCAGGAATGCCCACGAAGATAAAGAAGAAAAAAACAACTGTATTAACAACGCTCTGAGGTGGTGAGGGCGTTGTGACACCGGTGCTGCAGGGCATTGTATCAACACCTTTTTTTTATTTTATTTTATTTTATTTTATTTTATTTTATTTTATTTTATTTTATTTTATTTTAATATTCTGTTTATTTACAATCTGTTTTTTAACAAACATTCAGTAAATATGATAATTATGTATTAATTCAAGTTAGAGTTCATCGTCATGTGGGTTGTTTGAAACGGAATGGTAATTCCAGAATATGGTATCTTTTAAGTCGGTGTTGTTCCTCACTATTGTCCAGTAGATTGATGGCTGATGGATTTGGATGTTTGGCTAACCGCTCTTGGTATGTGGTGCTACGCTGAGTGATTTCTTCATATATAGTAGGTATCTTAAGGTCTCGACGTAGTGTGTCATTTGTTACGTACCATGGTGCATTGGCTAATCTTCGAATACATTTTGACTCGAATCTTCCAAGTATTTCTATATTTGATTTGCTAGCGGATCCCCAGAGTTGGATTCCGTAGCTCCAAATAGGCCTGATAATTGCTTTGTAAAGGAGTACTTTGTTGTTTACAGAAAGTTTTGAGTGGCGGTTGATAAGCCATGATAATTGGGAGAATCTGATTTGTGCTTCTTTCTTCTTTGCAGATAGATGGTTCCTCCATGTAAGCCGTTTGTCCATATGAAAACCTAAGTATTTAATGCAAGATACTTGTGCTAGGTATCAACACCTAATAAAATTATTTCGCTATCGTATACATTAAAACAAATCTGTCTTTAATCTTGTCAATTTATTTCGACATTTCAATCATAAAGATGTCGACACAAAAATCCTTAAAAAATAAAAATAATCAAAATCTACAAAGATTTTTAACATTAATGTAAGAAATATCCGCAAATTCAAGAGGAAAGGTACAAAAAAAAAGAACACAAAGTTTATCAGATTTCTTTTAGAACTTCAGTGGATTTTTTTTTTTAAATTTCAGAGTGCGAGGCGTGGCTGGGTGGGGCAGGGCGGGGTGCCCGCGTCAGATGAGGCGCTGTTCCGGCCGCCCAACTCGCACGCGAGCGGAGGCGGAGGAGGCGCAACTTGCGCAACAAGTTCGTTGCCGAGGCGGGGCGGCGGCGGCGCGGGCGAGAGGCGCCCCGAGGTGCGGCCCCGGGCGTCCCCCGGCCGCGCCGCGCCGCCCAGTGCAGCCGTTCCACTTGATGCGGCTGGGCGGGGCGGGGTTGGGCGGGGAGGGGCGGGTGGGGAGGGGGCGAGAGTGGGCGCGCCCGCGCGCGGGCGCCGACCGCTTGATGGGCCCTGCGACAGCACCCGTCTCGCCGCCGCCGCCGCAACAGCCCTTCCTCCGCCTTCAAGCTGAGCTTCCGCCAGGGCACGGCGACGCGCCTTGCACCACCCACCCAAACACACGCAGCTCCGATTTAAAACACAGTGGCACTTCAAGGTCACGAGCTGGACGGACAGGGGACAATGTCATCCAATCGGGAGCTTGCTTACGACTTAAAGTTTTGGTGCTGGGGCTTACGATTGAAAGACAATGTCCCCCTCTCCTTGACCTTGAAGTGTCACTATGTTTGAGTCGATTTATCGAAGCAGATTTTTTGTGCTCTGTTTTTACATGTTTCATATTTTATTTTTGGACGAAAAGTGTAATAAAAACTATAATAATTTTCAGATATCCATAAATTGAACAAAGTAACCTAGGGTAAAATATAATTTTGTCTTTTTCTTGATAAATGTATTTTTTTCTATTATTTAGTCTTAGAATAATATTTATGAATTTCTCCCATTTTTTTGTTGGTTTTGTTAGCTGTCTCAATTACAAATTACGTAAATAACAGATCATCGTGAAATGAATTCGCTCCTGTTCACGTGAACACTGATGTTAGTGATTACTAAATTACTTAAAAAAAACAGATGGTTTTGTTTCAATGTGTTTTGAACATCACACATAGGAAGAGCGACGCTTCTTGGCCAATCAAGTAGAATGGAGCTGGCACTAGAGCGCTATTCTCCGCGTAAACATGTATTTCAAAATATATGCTAGATTCCGAATTAAATAACTATCTGGAGAAGAATTCTAGCGGACAACTGCTCTCATTGGTACTTTTCCGTCGTTTCACCTATGAATACTACGCGAATGTCAGTGCACTACCTTAAGATGTAAAATGTTCATGATTTTTGCCCAAATTATGGAAATACATATTGTTGATAAATGTTGAACAAAAACATTATATCCGTGCAATGAACAAATCGTAATATATATTTTACAAGGAAGATATCTAAAAGGGGGGACTTACTGTAAATAAAAGAAGACTTTTTCGAACTTTAACTTCAAATCGGTTAATTTTACAACAAAACCTTTCATAAACTTTATTGTAGAAAATTGTACCTGCTTTAATTTTGTTTACAGCATACTTTTCGAGAGGAGCTGTCGTTATGGAGGATATATGCAAAAAACGAACAAAAATAATCTTCAAACGCCTCCCCCAAACCCCAGCGGCCGCCCCCTCCCACACACACACTTACTGTAGGAGTTTTAGTACCATGTGCGATAAGTAACATCATGCATGAAAAAATCACGCCAAGTTTCAAAACTCTCTGATGTTTTGACTTCAATCACCAGTTTTTGGTCGAATTTGAGTAGGCTGTCACTTGTCACAAACGTTGAGCCAGTCGCCACGCGCCGGTCGTCCATTGACGCTTAGGTGGCCTTCGCCGAATTGGCTATCCCTGGCATATGCTACCTGTTTTTCCTCATTGCTAGTTCATCTGTCAACTCGGAGCATACGTTATGGCTCTGAAGGACATCTACGAAACAAACTCAAAACCTGATCTTACGTTCGGGCGTTGCTCCCTAGCCGGCATTTTCAAGTGCGATAAACAAACGACAAAAAGTGGTTGGCCATGCAAGCCATGCAATCCATATGATGATGAAAATTCTGCGGAAGTGACATCATGAATGTTATCAACACCTGATGAAAAAAATTGCAATCGTGTTCATTAAAATAAATCCAATTCCCTCTAATCTTGTCAACGAATGACAACTTTTCATTATTTCCACATTTCGACGTAAAGAAGTAGAGATAAATGTTCTAAAAGATTAAAAAAATCAAATGTTCAACGATTTTTAACATCAATGTAAGAAATATTCAGAATTCATGAGGAAAAATAGGAAATATCCAAAGTTTTATCTGTGAAACATTTTTTTAACATTAGTAGATTATTCCTTTCCACGATAATTGGTTCTACGTAATATGGGAATCCAATTTACATTATTATCAATTTCCTTAGCAAGAATTTCAAGCACATTGGTCGCAGCAGTTCTCCAAAGATATCCCCAGTGCGAGCATACGCGTCGCCATCTACCCTTGAAAATCCGGCTCGTAAACTTGAATATAATACGAGGAGCCCTTCTGGGCCGAAAAGGGCCGAGCGAGTCGCGAGCGGAATCGACCTGGCGCGCGAAGAGCAGCGAAAGGGCGACAACGGGCGCCGATACGGGCGCTCGGCGCTCCGCGGAGTTGGGTGCGAGAGGCGGAGGAAACGGGCTGCGAGGCGCGGGAGAGACGCCAGCGGCGAAGTCGCTCTCCGAAGACTCCTCCGCCCAGAGGATGCGCGCGCGCGGGTGCACCGTCGCTTCGTTTCGTCCCGCCCCGCCCCACCAGCCCCGCCCCGCCCCGCCCCGCCCCGCCCCGCCCCGCCCCGCCCCGCCCCGCCCCGCCCCGCCCCGCCTTGCTCTGACGAACCCCGCCACTCCGCTCCGCCCCGGCCCACCACGTCCCACCCATCATTTGATCCTACATCTAATATCTTTAACATTCCTATAAATTGATTAAGAACCCTTCCCGGGCCGCCTTGACCGGCCCACTTCCCTTCTCCGCGCCTCTCTCTCTGTTCTGCTACGCCCCGCCTCATCATGCCCCATGCCGTCGCGCCCCGATTCGGCCCGTCCCGCCCCACCACGCACCACCCAGTCCCGGCCCGCCTGCTCCGGTCCACTCCGTTCCTCCCCGCCCTTCCTCTTAATCATCGACTCCTCCTCGTTCAGATCTGCCCCGTGTCATCGTACCTCGTCCTACCGCGCCCCGTTCCATTCTGGTCTGCTCCGCCCTTCCCGTTTCGCCTCTGCCCCTCCTCGTCCCGTCCTGCCCCGTACCATCGCACCCCGTTCCCTCCGGCCACCCCATCTCCCTCCGCCTTTCACATATCTAAACTGCCCGCCCCGTCGCGTCCCATACTGCCTCGCTACGCCACGCTCTGACCCGCTCCTCACAGATCCGCACTTCTACTCTGCCCCGCCTCGTCCCATCCAGCCCCGTGCCGTTGCACTTCCTCCCGTCCCCGACATGCCACGCTCCGACCTGCACCGTACAACACCCTCCGCTCCTCCCTTCCCATTTCTGCTCTGCCTCGCCCCACCTCATCCAGCTCGTGTCGTCCCCGCCGCTGCATGCTCCCTCCCGCCAATCCCGCTCCGCCCTTCCCGCGGGAAGACAGCGCGCCTCGCCGTGCCGTGTCGCGCCGCCATGCCGCTGCCGGGCCGGAGTTCCATCCCTTACGACCTGTTACGCCGCCGCGTTTCATAAGTTGGCGCGCTGCGGAAGGGAAACGAACGACTTGCGCAAGTTGGCGCTCGAACCAAGGCTCCCCGGGAGGGCCCTCGCGGCGCCCACGCGCCCGCCGGGGACCCTCGGCCGCCGGAACGCGCCGCACTTCCCTGTGATGAGAACGGCATTTCTCTTTCCTAATGGCACGCCTCCTCGTTAGCCGTGGAGTAACCAACGAATGTTCCATAATCACGTAAAGCAAAATGTACTAAACTAAACGTACGGGATTGTTTACGGGAGAACAAGATGTGAAAGTCACTGCAAGCCATGAAAAATTGGGAGGGTTACACGTGCAAAAAACTGCATGAATTTAGTTGTACACAACAGCTTGTCGTAAGTTTTAGACTAATAAAGTTCTTACGAGTAAACACGTACTTCTCGATGGCATACTAGCCACGAAAAAAATATTACTATTTTTGAATATGTCATGAAACGTAGATAACATATTTGAATATTATAATATGCTTCTTCTATAATACATCTAAACTGAAACGTTGTTTCGTAACTACTATTTTGTAACCAGCGTTTTGTAGTCTTGCAGGAAATTGCAGTCTTGCATTGAGGAAAGACCTTGCTTTTCCGTGCATCATTACTGAAGGTTTGATATTTCCATTCGTACATGGGAATTAGTTTCCTTTCAGAGTAGACTCAATCTTCAAAAAAAGAAAAAGAAGTAGTGGAATACCGAAGGAGACAGAGTTTTAAATTAACAAAACGTTATTTAAAGATTAACTACGAACGCACTTTCTGTACAACCGTTCCTCAACAGGAACACGAAATACGATGCTTTCAATACCTACAATTTTCTTAAAACGGTACACATATTATAATAAAGAAACTGTAAATATTGCCGTTCAGTTTCGGTGTTTCATTTATTTCAACAGCGCATTGCACCTCTTCTTCATATCCTACAACTTCTTGCACACTACTTTAATTGGAGAAAAATATACGGCAGATAATACACTAACTACTAGCGTTTTAGACTTAGCAGCCCAATTCAGTAAGTTCTGTCGACGTGTCGAAATGCGCCCAACGACTTACCTTGCAACTTAATCTTTCTTAAAAGCCACTTGTCATCGTACACTTAACCATTTCAATGGTTGAAGATAAAGTAACAAACATTACAAAATGCTTGAGGCACTTAAATACAATACCATTTATCTTTTGCAATAGGTAAGTACTACCAATAATAAGCTGCAAAGGCACAGGAAAAGGCGACCAAAACAACATGAATAACTACTCTATTTAATATATTAATAACGAAAAATGTAGTAACCTACGTCTTCGTTGTTCTTCAGATAAGTGAATGAAGGTTGTGAAGACGTCGACGGCAACTGATTTAAATTAAAGAGTTCTTATTAATAATTTCAAATATGTGTGATAAGACAATATATAACGCAATTTGTCGTGTATTGTAAAAAAAATCATCACAAATGTACATTAATAATAATTTACGCTGACAGGCAGCTTATTCCACCTTTAGTAATAATAATAATAATAATAATAATAATAATAATAAGAAGAAAGAAGAAGAAGAAGAAGAAGAAGAAGAAGAAGAAGAAGACGAAGAGAGCGAATTTTTCCACAGCGAATCTCCATCCCAAATCACAGAAAGAAGAAGAAGAAGAAGAAGAGAGCGAATTTTTCCACAGCGAATCCCCATCCCAAATGACAAAAACATTTAAATCCTGTTGTTTGTGGAAGTGCGGCAGGTGCGCTTGGCGCCAGCTGATATCACTCATGCGCGGATGAGCCTGAGTCACAGAGCGCCCTGCGTGACGTAAGCTTCCTTGGGCCGCGTGATGCCGCTGCGCCACGCCGCGTCGCGCCGCGCCGGCGACACGCGCCGTTTGAGCTCCCCTCGGGACGCGGCGCCTCGCTTCCCGCTCGCCCCCGGGCGGCCACGGTGCAAACGACACACATTTTCACACTCCACACTGGGTTCCCGCAGGGAGAAATCACGACTGCGTTGGTGGCTACGGTTCCTGGTGGAGGCTTGCAAACGACCATCCGGACCTCGAGTTCAGAGGCGAATCCAGGCGGGGGAGGCATGAAGGCTATGTCCCCCCCAAAGCCTAGAACTTTCGTTTGTTACCTTCTTTTATTTGGCAAAATTGATTTAAATAATTATTTGTTAGAATTATGAAATTATGAAAAAAAATATATTGTATATTATCATATATACACAACAAAAATTATATACAATACAATAACAAATGTTTATTGTTTAATAAAAATCTATGATGGCCCCTTTCCAAAAAGATCGTTTGGATCCGTCCCTGCCCGAGCTTCATGGCGGAACTCATGTCGTTAGTCTCAAGGTGGAGGCAGTGAATAGGTGGCTTGCTACCGACCTTTGGGCGGGATCGGGCGTGGGGTCTCGCCAGCCAGAATCTTCTGTGCAGCAAGGCAGCGGGCCTCAAACTCACATATGAAAGTCCAGACGGGGAGCATGGGCCCCCTGTCCGAGTTGCCTAGGTTCCGGCGGCACTCACGTCCTTAGCTTCGAGATGGAGGCATTGAGGAGACGGGTTGCGAGCCCCGAGTCCCCAGGATCTCAGACCGGGGACCCCCAGTTGGGCATTGGCTTCGTCGTGGCAGTGGCCTGATACTCTGGGCATTGAGGAGGGACTTGCCCCGGAGCGCATGTGAGTAGTGCATTGTCTTGACTCCACTACTAAATTGGATAGTTAGGAACTATCCAATTTAGCAGGGCGGCCCGACCCAGGTATTGAATGGAGTGGTTGCTGTGAGGGCAAACGGTCTTCCGGCGGGTTCCGGATACCAGTCTGCCGCCGTACTTGCGGATAAAGACGAAAAGCTAAAGGTGCCCATCCTAGGGATTTGTGCCTCTTGGTAGAACAAGAAATTGTGCGGAGTAGTAGTCCACGCAAGGTCCGTACACCACGCCGTTGGGATGCGACTTCGACAATGAAACATCGATATTGATGAAGACCCTGTATAGTTAGTGTTGGAAATCCTACCACCGTCGGGTCTCGATCCCTATGACCTCCCGGTTTGGTTGATTACTTCGTATTTCTGGGCGCGGAAATCAAGACTGTCATCCGCAAGTGCAGAGCGTGTTTTTATCACAGGTGGTGGCGGTGTTCTACCCCCGTTGGATGGTGAGATCCGAACTTCAAGTCGACTTGCGGGGGTTCCCCATCTCGGAATCCAGTCAAGGGGGTAACGCCCCTGGCGGGACGAGCTCTAAGCTCCCGACACCAGAGATAGTGTATGCATGTAAGTATAAGTGTGTGTATGTAAGGGTGAGGATATGACAAGGAAGAGAAAGGAAGATCTCGCGCGGTCCGCGGCCCATTTGTTAGGGTGCTGCTCCGGAATTCATCTGGTGTTGATTGGAGAAATCACAGAAAAGTACAGATCAGAACAGACGGTCACTCCAGACAACGGTTGAATTCGACCTAGCTATCTAACTTGTGTCGAAATCCCTGACATGTTGGTTGATTTTTAATTATTGTCTATAACTAGGGTCTTCTCCCACCTTTGATAATACATTACACGAAAATTTGCTCTTACCATCCGTCTCCACGAATCTTTTCAGTGAACCTTGAAACACCTCAATATCATTTTAAGCATTTTAGATAACATTATTACTGTTTCAACAGTGTGAACTTAATATTCGTAAACGTTAAAAGAGCTATTTTCAATTTAATTTCAATTTATTACTAATATAAAAAGTATATTACATTTTTAGACGTACGCAAAGGGGAGGCCACTGATACACATCTGGATTGTTAATTGATACACTTTTGGGAAACAGGCTTCTCAAACCTATCAGGCAACATTACAAATGATTCAACATAAAATGAAATGTCTTAATTAAGTTATTCATTTAAGTTATAATAATAATAATAATATGTAAATAAATAAGTTTCATGGAAACGGGAGCCCAGAGTGGCCCACAAATGAAGTTGCTCCCTCTTGTTTTAGGCTGCAAATGCCTATGATTATTTATTTTATTTCACAGTTTTACATTGTTATAAAAAACAACTTTCTGTTACCCATAATTCTAATACATTACATAATTTTAATTTTATTTCTCCATTTGTCCCGACCTTCATAATCCTTGTCTGTTAAGTTGTTGTCCTTCAAACTTTCTTCAATTTCTGTCGATCAGCTATGTTTAAGTCCTCCTCTTTTCTTCCTACCCACCGGAAACCACTCTAAAATTATTTTTGGAATTCTATTTTCTTTCATTCTTTTCACATGAGCAAACCATTATAATTGCTTGTATTGAATCATTTCTAAAATTCTGTGGTCACAGGGTAAAAGTTCTTAAGTCAATTTTTGACAAAATTTGGTTAAGTACTGAAACTACAAGTTAAGTTTCTATATTTAATTTTACTAAAACGACTGAATTCAATGTTGCTTCCTTAACGAGAAAGAAGCGTTGGTAAATAGCGTTGTGCATAGGAAAAAACGTTGGCTCGATAATATTTAACCCTTGTTTTCTCCAAAGTAAGATTTTTGACTTACGAACTTTTACACTGTGACCACAGAATTGTATGTACTTGCGTGTGATTATTTTCGTCTTTTTAATTTCCTAATGACGGCTCAGCTCGCGAGCGGGGCGTGCGCGGTGGGGCGCGGGGTGTGACTCAGCCGCTTGCATAAAGCGCGTCCGCGAAACAAACGAACAGAGGGACGCCACGTCTCCCGCGGGACGTCCTCCGCGGTTGTGAATGGGATGCGTGACAGATGATGGAAGAGCCATTGTCTCGGCCTGGGAGGAATGTGGGAAAAACGTTGCTACATGATCGATGTTTTCTTGGCTAACAATCGTTGCGTAGACTCTCCAATTCGGCAACTTTTCCCTGGCTGGGAAAGAGACATTATTTACGTGCCGAGAAGTTTCTTTCAGCGACGTCAGAAAGCTCTTGGGCAATGGTTCCCGAAAATTCCGCCATTTTAAAATTGTCGCTAATTCCTTAATGGAGTTTGCTGTTCAGTTCACATGGAGGAAATGATAATACGGTTGGTAAAGATTAAAAAGTCCATATGAAAGACAAACAAATTCGCAAAGTGAATTGTGACAGTCGTGTTTCACCGGCATCCAATGTAGGAAATATTCTGTCTAATAGCACTTTAAGACCACCATTATAAACAGAATTTTATTCACAAGAGAAAATACATCATTCAAAACCATAAATACCTAGTAATCACCGAGAATAATTTAGTAGGTCCCCATAATTTTAGGTTACTCATAGCAACTTATTCCAAGAGACAACACAATAAAGGAATAAACGATTTTTTTGGCTTTTTAACCTGTTCTTTTGGCCTCTCTGAAGCTTTATCGACATCACAAGAACGGACGTCAAAAATTAGTTTTTCAAATATACAGATGTCTTATACAGCTGTATAGGTTGAGAATGGCCAGCAAATCTTGATATGTTTGACAGACAAGATTATTCAATCATACTTGAGTCGTACCATTTCTTAAGAAGCGCAATGTTTTCAGACCTCGAAGGTAACTAAAGATCCACTCTTATTGGCAACGTCATCATGCGTCTGCTCCCAAACACGCTGATTGGTAAATTTACTTTAACTAATACGTAGTTATGTTAATAATAAAAACAATACATTTAGAATGAAACGATGTATGGACGGGGAGACGCGTCCCCGACTTCCCTTGCCTGCCACATCGATTGGTGATTAGTGTTTCCGGGCGCTTTAATCACGCGTGTTATAGCCTGGGATGTGCTGGCGTTCCTCCTGGCTGGAACGTGAAGCCCCGAACCGACCCTCATGTCGTCTTACAAGAGTTGTTCCTTCTTCAGGTATCTCTCCCAGCAGGACACCGCCCCAGGCGGGACAAACTAAGCTTCCGGCGCGCCCCCTTCAGTACGGTAGTGAACAATGACCGTAAATGTCGTTGTAAACATGTGGGGAGATTAGGCGGCAAGGATCAGGAAGGGAAGATCACGACAGTGCTCTGAGCAGTTTGTCAGGAACTGCTCCAGCATTAGACTGGTGTAGGAGAAACCAGAGAAAACTTCGGATCAGAGCAGAATTCGAATCTAGAAAAGCAGAATCGGAAGCTAGAATTCTCCTTCAGACAGCGGCTGAATTTGATCTACCTCTACAGCTAGTATCGAAAACCCGCCATCGCCAGGACTCGAACCTCCTTCTCCACCGACGCCAGTGGGCAGTGAGATTACAGAAGCGCGTCGAGAGTAGTGATGCGACATCGACGACAAAATATCGATGTTGCCAAACATCGATGTAATACGTCGATGCTTCAAATCTAATCGTCGATCTTCATACGTCGATGTTTAGGTCTAGTAAGCTCTAAAAGTTAAATTCGCGCGCAACAAAATTTAATTTGTCAATATCATTAAGTAATTTCGCCTCCATGTGCAAAATACGAGGAAAGACGAAGGAAATACTACATCGACACCAGGATCGTGTCGGGCGAGGGATAATAGTCTATTCGATGGAGGTAGTAAAACCGCGTTCGTTTGGTTCGAATTCACACTGACAGACAGACAGTGGTTCCATTCGTTATTAATTCATATTTTAACTTTTAAAAAATGTGATTAAGAGATTTTTTTCATCCAGCAACGAAACATTGAGAACGTAAAACATGGAGCACAAAACAATGATGTTCAAAAAACATCGGCTTAAATACATCGATGTTTTATAGAAACATCAATGTTTATAAAATATCGATGTCGCATCCTTTTTTTTTATTAAATTTTATTTTACACTGACAGAAAGTATAACATTCATCCGTGAGGCTCTTCAGTTGATTGACGGACCAAATTTGTATCAGCAAAGCGTGAAGAGGGTAACTTCTTACCACCTCCCTGATAGTGATTTCATTAGGTTCTACAACCTAGGTTACAGCGAGGAAACATCGTTAGAGAGCGATGATAGGGTTTAGAAAGGAAATAGGATGGAAGACACAGGTAAATGCAAGAAATGTTTTTACTTTATATAATTTCGGAGAGATATTGAAGGAAAATATGAAATGGGAGTCTGTTTCTTAGACAGGAGAGTGGCGGTTGATCAGTTCCTACTTCGTAAGTGGCTGCTCCTTGTGCATGATTTAAATTATTCAAGAAATGATGTGCCAGTTTCGTAATAAAGGAAGTAATCGGTTCTTTTGCAATATGGTTGTGAAGTGTTTATTTGCTGACAAACCAAGGGGCTTTATCGCACCCCTTTTCGGGAGTCGAACCGGAGGCGCCGGTTCGCGGGCCGTGTGACAGGGTTCAGAGGCCGCGGCCCCTGGCAGCGCAGGCGGCGAAGCGCGACCGGCGGGGCAGGGCGGGGGAACGGGGCGGGGGCGGGGGCGGGGCGGGGGACAGTGCGGGGCGGGGGCCGGGCGGGGAGGGGTGGCGGGTGGGGAGGGGGAACCGGGCGGGGCGGGGCGGGACGCGGCAGTCGTCCGCGTGGGGCGTCGCGCGTTTATCGCCGCAGGGTCGAGCCAAGGCCGCGCTATCGCCCGCCCCCACGCGGCCAAACGCCGCCGCCGCCGCCGCACGCAGGCCGGCGCCCTCTGCCCACGATACGGCCATCATTCAAATGCATCCATGCTTTTCCTCGTAACACTGATGGATTGGCATCGATTGTTTTGTGACCAATGTGTTTTTTAACGTAGTATTCAGCAACACATTTACACTATTGAACACATATCGGATTAAATTGTAAAAAACGTAATTTGCCCACAAATAGCCTCTTGTTTTGTTTTTTCTATTTTCTTCACACAGGGTAAATCACGACAATCATCAATATTCCGTTACTATCGGATCAAATTGTAACAGTATGGTATAAGAAGCCTACGGCGTACAAACTTAATATAACAACAATAATAATAATGATAATAACAATAGTGATGATAATAATAAATTATTCAATTCGTCACTCGGATATCATTCTTCTCTGATGCCACCGTCATTAAGAGCACAATTTTGACGTACATCGTTTCTCTTGTTGCTAGTGTTTACATCATGATCCAGGGTGGAATATATGACAGCTCAGTCGAAGAACTTGTGCACTTGCCTAACTCCCATGGGTCAGAACAGTCCTTACCCCTACCACCCCGCCACGGCCACACCTAACACCACCATCCCCGTCGTCAGCTGTCAATATGTCCGAATCTCCTTGCCAAATGAACCATCTTTGGCCTCGCGCGTTTTAACGGAGCCGTAGCGTACGCAATCATAACTATCACCAATGAGCTCATGTCTTGTCCCGTACCTCCACTATCACCCTATAGTGCGATTTTTCTAACTCTGCCCCTCAAGCCCATCTGGCCACGATGGAATATCACACGGCATTTCGCGTCTTTCTCCGTCATGCCGCTAGAAGGCGCATGTTCGCAAGCACTGCTTCATACGGTCGCGATCATGCGGTATCTGGCGGCACGACCTTGAACGTCGCGAAATACCGTGACATATTCCATCGTGATGCTGGGCCTCGAGGGGCAAAGTTAGAAAAATCGCAGTATAGTCGGCAACGATATTACGAGCTTCTCCTGTCGTGTCAATGACTTCAAGAGCATTGTTGCTTACCACTGGCAGTACCATCATCACCCTCACCACCAACACCAAAGACCCCACCCTCAACCTCGCCGCCGGCCGTCTTCGGCGGAAGCGGGGCCCTTTAACTCCCGGCGAGGGCGAGGGCGGGCGAGGGGTGATTTACGCAGGCAGCGCGGCCCGCGGACGGCGCCCGCTTCATTATGAACCCTGATACTACGGCGATAAGCGAGCGGGGCCGACCCGCGGCGTCACCGAATTTCTCAGCCGTTTCCGGCGCGACAAAAACGCTCCTTCCCGCCCCGCCCCGCCCGCTCGCCCCCGTCCACTCGCCTGTCGCCCGCTCGCGCGCCTGAATTATTCAGGGCGATAGTGCCGGCAGGCCGGCCGGGAAGGGGGCGCGCCTCCCAACCACTCCCACGGCCCGCCGCCGCGCCGCGAGGGAGCAAGAGTGTGTGTGTGTGTGTGTGTGTGTGTGTGTGTGTGGTTTGTATGGTGTGTATGGAGTGTGCTGCCGATATGTGAGGTGTATGTGTGGTATGTGTCTGTGTGTGTGGTATGTTAGTTATGCCTTATATTACGTGGCGAGACTCGGGCCATTAGGCCGGCTCTTCCGTCTGACTACGCAAATTTCACTACGCTCCATTCACCACCTAGCGGAGAAAGATGGTATTATCTCGAGCGACGAAACAGGCGATTTGAATTTAGCTCATATGCTTCATTCAGGCCTGAGGATCTTTTTCATCCAGTAAATCTACTACATGGGGCAGCCGGCTTTACTTCCCATCCGTAGGAAAGCGTACGAAAGAGTTTTTTCGCCCCTTAAAAAATCCACGGCTTCGATACTGTTTGAACCCGCAATCTTGGGTACAACCGATACGGTGACCGTTATACCATCCGAATCCGCAAATTGGGAACCGCAAATCCGGATATTGTGTATGTGTGTGGTATGTGTGTGTGTGTGTGTGTGGTATGTGTCTGTGTGTGTGGGGGAGGTGAGGCTCTGTGTCTGTGGTATGTGTGTGGTGTGTGTGATGTGTGTGGTGTGTGTGTCTGTATGTGTGGATATTGTGTACGTGTTTGTGTGGGTGTGTCGAAACGACCTGCTCTAAGGTCTTGAGGGTAACCGCACGCGAAGTAACACGTTATTACTATTACGAAACTTCCACACACGTGGACTCACTACGCTTTTACCTGTTGATGCATTGTCGGGGAGATAACAGTTAATTTACTGTGCAGATATTGCTGACACGCCTTTCCTTATATTTTAGGAAAAAATAATTAAATATCTATTACGAAACGAAACGAAATATGAGAATTCAGGTAGTTCCTTCTTGATTAAACAAGAGGTGCTAATATTCACGAATCACTCATCTCTGTGGAATTCAACTACAGGGAAACCGAAAACTAAGATAATTGAAATGCCATCAATCTGAAATACGCGCAAATTAGAACTTAATTAAATCACTCTCATTTTGTGGAAATAATGTAAAAAAGGTAAGGGTGGGATATTTTTTCTTCATAGCAATATTCTTTCACATATCAAGAGCTTGATAAAATTCGCCAATACGTAATATACCATTCGCAACACAAAAATTAAACATACGGGATATATGTAATGTTCTTTACTGAAGATTTTATTTAGTTTAAGAATCCCGAATCCAAACCCGATTCCTAAATACATTCCGATTCTTCTTTATAAAAATGTTGTGCGGAACTGCTTGAATGTACTAATGCAAACAAACTGTACAGAAATTGAAACAAAACGAAGTGTTTTTTTATTCGTAATTACGACTCCATCAGCTCGCAAGGTGTTGTAATCGTTGTGAGAAGCATTAACACTTAACCAGAAGAAAGTTATGCTGGCTTCCAAGAACATGACACACCACTAGAATTTGTATTTTTTTCCTTGATCGCCCCTGACTCAGGATCTTGAACTCGTCAGACAATAAGTCAACAAAGAACAAGGTCACGAAGAAAACCTTGTGTATCTCAGAAAAATGTTACGTTCAACAAGTGGACTATGAAAGTAACACTAAATGAATTAGTACATAAAAACTCATTTTGACACCAAACACACAAATTTCAAAAGAAATCTCAAGAGTGTAATGTCGAGTGAACTTCCGATTCGCGTGTGAATATTTTTCAAATCATATTTTCTTACACTCAGAGGAGAAATCTGAGTTCTTCCTTGATCACAATTTGAAACATTTTAATATCTTTACAGAGAACTTGAAAGGGAAACTAATTATTAACACTATTATCGACGAAATGTAATCACTCGATTCTTTAACCGCTGTGCACTGTGAAGTTTGAAGAGTGCATCTAAAGAATTCGTAAAAGGAAACTACTAACATTAAAATACTGATTACTTGTGGTGATTACGTGTGATTACTATTGTAATTCAGGTCTATAGTTTCAAATTAACATACACGATCATTTCATATTTGAGTTATATATTGATCCAAGTTGATGATTGAATTCATATGTTAATGAGTTCATATAAGATCTAACCAATCAGTGAGAGGAAAAGATAAGATCTGAACGTCGTTGATCGATAAATGGGAAGCGTCTTACGCAATATTTTCGTCTCGCCTATTACTTCATATTAGGAAAGGAAGAAATTATATTGTAAATAGTAAGAGATCTGACTTGTTAGAAGGGAATTACTCGTGGCACGTTCAAAATGACAGGTTTCTAGACTTAATTACTATTTACGAAATGGAAAATACTCATTGCAGAGCGTGCCACTCTTCAGAACACTGCAGAAAAAGAACTACAACGTAAGGTTTTTTCAATTACTTTCAAAGAAAAATAGCAGAAACCTTGAACTCTTCACGCAAGGGTAATATCGTCAATGTTCACAATGATTTGTGGTTGCTTCACGTGTTTTAACAACCAAGTTTTTCTTACCCAAGTCGCCGAACCAAAGAGATGAGAATTGAATATTCAAAAAAATATTATTTATTAAACATTCCTCACTTATTTTAAAAGTTTTTCACTGGAAGTTTACAGATTACGACACACACAAAAAATACTGCAATACATAAATATCGCACATACCTCGGAAACGATTAAAACCAGGATTTCGTGTCTCTCATGGGACAAGAGTTTTGTGTGACGGTAGGAGGCAGGTGGGGAATAGAGATGCTCATTCATATATAAGTGGGGGAATGAAGGGTGACATGTGAAGGGCCTTAATTATCTTCCTTAGCAGTATTCTACACAATGAGACCGTTTCGAACTTTCTGTAGCATTTTTAGAAATTTGGATTAGATTCTTAGATTTTTGGAGATTCTTTACGGTGCACCCACTCCTCAACTAAAAGAGTCATCAAAATGAAAAATACGTGTAAAATTAAATTGATGGAAAATGACAATCTTTCTCGATAAAATTAAGGAGACTACTCGATTATCTGTGCAGTTTAAATTCAACGCAGAGCAAAATTAGAGTGCTCGGCCAGTACTTGTAATACGTGTATTGCTGTAACTCACATTCAGGAACTGACCGTTTAAAGTTAGGTTCTACTATTAAGTAATATTCACTTTTAAAACAATTATTGACGAAGTGCGGAGTTTTCGCATGGGTCTAGCTCGTAATAATATAAATAGTCTTTAACCATATCACTATTTCCCACGAGGACTTATTGAAAAATGTTCGCATGTTCATGAAAATGTTACTCTAGAAGTATTTTTAGAGCTATTGCAACAAATTGTTTAAAATTTATGGCTATTAGTAGATCCTGAAAGTTAAGGTATTTATTTTACCTAAAATAGGCAAACAAAAAAGCATTTATTTTTACTAAAATAGGGTTGCAAAAAAATCATTTATTCCGGCTAAAGCAGGGGGGTAAAACACAGGAAATGTGGAAAAATCACTATTTAAAAGTAATTGTAAATAAATTAATAATTAAAATGCTTCACATTTTTATTCTATCTCTAAAATTTACATTAGCACTCACATAGAAGAAAATTCCTTGTCTTTGTAATATGGACTGCACATGATCATCCGGTATGACGACTACGAATTTATTTTACACGCGACCCTGCCTCCACGAAATGCTGTTATGGACCCCCTTCTGAATCTTGAAATGGTGTGAGTGAAAACGGAATTACAGATTTCGTTCTTCGTACTTGCAAGAACGCAAGCGTAATCGCCAGAACGGAAGAGAGAACAAGAAGGAACTGAGAAGGGTATTTAATGTACAGACAGCTCTGTCCTGAATAGTGATCAGAGGACACAGACATGATGAGATTTTTCATGAGCGAACAAGTTTGTCAACATCGCCGAAAAATACCAAAAATCTTTACTGGTATCATCTTTTCTTTTTTAGATTTTTCACACAAACTGACACTGAAGCCTCCGCGGCCACAGAGAAACAATACACGACCGTGTCTTCACGTTGACCGCAGGTACGTTTCCAGCTTGTTAGAGATCGGTGCCAGAAGGGGGATAAGGAAAAATAATGACCAAAAAAGCAGAAAAGGCACAAATAAAGCAGAAAAAGGCACAAATACGACAAAATGCTAAAAATAGCCATCAGAAGCAAAAAAAGGGAATATGAAAATCTACTAAAACAACTCCAGAAGTACAATTAAGTGATTCCTATTGTTAAGTCATAAAATCATAACAATAATAAAAATGCATTTTTCCAAACTCCCGGGCTCTACTTATTGGTATTGAAGGCACAGAACGTTCACACAGTCACAACATGAGTGCTCGGGCCCACAGCAAAGCAGAAATAAATACGTTCACAAGCAAGGCAGAACAGTTGAATTGCGTAATCGGCAGAGCGCGGCCGTTGAGTAGGTGTCACATATCGCCTTCACATCCGTTGTTCCGCGTATTCTCCCAACGGACGGCAACGGACGAGCGTGGCCGCTCGTACGTGCCCGCCTGCCCAACTCGCCCCCACAGCTTGGTCCGTTGGAGGAGCAACGGACAAAAACTGCCAGATCATTGCAAATCCAGATCAAATGGCAAATGGTAATTGGCCATCGCCATCCCACCTCTGCACGCGTGTGAGCCCTTTCCTAACGTCTCTGCCCCAACCGAATTCGGCTTAACCGACTTCGTTAGTCCGCATAAAGACACCGTGCGAGATAGACGCGTGCGTTCAGGGCTCCGCGCGTAAAGCGTGTAAAGAACGTATAATCGTGCAAATGAGCTGCATACGGCTCGCACATAAATTGTTTAATCGTGGCAGTGCACGTTTTAATTGTGTCTGTCGCTCTTGCGTGTATTTGCGCCCGCAATTTTGGTTGAACTATGTAACTCGCGGCTGCTTCTGGTCGGCGGTCCAAGGTGTCACTACAATAACTACGCTTGGACAGGTGTATTAATGCACCAAGAGAAATTTTCATCTTAATTCTGTGCTTCTTGTGCATTTACTGTGTGAATACTGTGCATTTACTTATTAAACATTGTGCTGGAAACTTGCTCGTATATGCATCCTGTACTCCTGCGCCAATCCCAAGAGCTATCAAAGGGTTTCGGGACTACTGTACTTCAACAATACAGTCCATTCATACAGTCCACTCATGAACATTAAGTGTATAGTAGCCCCGAACAATGAGTTTGGTCATCTTCTAGAGAACTGACGTGTGCGTTCCTATCAAGCGATTCTTGGAAAAGATCCGAGGTTCCGTGGCTCCTCCTGGATCCCAGGTGCTAATTTCCGGAAAATATTTCCTGAATACCTTCCACCGATCTTAGGAAACGAAAATTAACTTCTCAGGAACTGTCTCGCCGACATGTGCTGTACTCTAGTGCGTGCGTGTGAAGAAGGGGGAAGGATATGACAAAGAGGAAGGAATGATCGCGCGCGGGCTCCGGCCCATTTCTTAAGGATCTGTCCCAGAACTCATCCAATATTGATCGGAGAAACCACGGAAAGCTACCGCTCAGAGCAGGCGACCCACAGAATTCTCAACTAGGTTACGAATGAATTCTACCCAGCTCTGGAGATAGTGTTAAAAGTCTAGACGGGACCAGAATTCTAGGACCTCCCGCTCAACAAAGCTTCAGAGGGTATATGCTGCCGGTGAACTATCGCAGCGGGTTCACTGAATCGGTCTCTTACGATGCTCCTTAAATTCCAATATAACCGGATCGCCCAAACCATACGAGCCACCAAACTGAAAGTTACAGCGTCACACCGGCCTAGGGGTCTCAGGACTTCAATTCATGTCACTGCAGTGCCTTTGATTGGAAGATTCGACTGCCAACGAGGGCACGATTTTCGTCACTAGCTACACAGATAAGTCGGATTCAGCCGGTGTCTGGAAAATAATTCTAGCGGCCGGCTGCTCTGCTCGGTAGTTTTTCTTGATTTCTCCGATCAATACAAAGCGAATGCAGTAAACTAAACATGCCACGGAAATCGCGCATGATCCTCCCTTCCTCTTCCTTGTCCTATCGTTACCCCTCACTGACGTTCACTACTCTACCACACTTGTTGGGAGACCGGTCAGTGGCTTAGAGCTTGTCCCGGCTGGGGTGGTGCCCTGCTGGTGGAAGATACCTGGGAAGGTACTTGGGGAAAATCTCGCAGGCCGACGTGAAGAACGGCGAAGGATCTGGCCATCCAGAAGAGGGGCATCATTGCCACCTCCAGCAATAGAATCATATCAATCACTAAGGGGCCGTCCATCAATTACGTAACGCAAATTTCGAGTACTTTCAGTACCCCCATCCCCCTTGTAAAGCACTTCCCTATCTCTATGAAACGCAGCGTAACGCTGCCTCAGACCCCCCTCCCTCCCCCTTCAGCGTTACGTAATGTATGGATGACTCCTAATAACTAGAGACCGGAAAAACCTGTAGTATTGAACGTCAAAATATGTACATAAATATGTAATGAAAACAGTAAGAATATGTAATATATTTGTAAAATCGGATAGAATATGTAATAATAAAATTCTGTAATTAAAAACCATTTACATAGCAAGAAATTAGTTTTAAAAAAAACTGCTCACATTACATCACACAACTTTCTCGTCAGTAGCTTAAAAGCTTAATCTATTGTAATCCAGGACCGTAGTTTAGCAGCCGGACTAATCGCAATAGAAGCCATCGCACAAACTGGCGAGATCTACGACCAGGAAACATACACAGCAGCATCTTCATCGAAGTGTTACATGTCGGTGATCGCACATTTTTCTTAAAGAAAAGTAAGGTTACAAATCACAAAACGCAGTGTGAATGACATTTTGGACACCTAGATGTCCTCAATAACGTAGGGAAAATGCTGATTTAAAAGAAATACATCTTGTTATTTAAAAAAATATGGAATTAAATTGAAGAAAATTGATAAAATAAGAAAATATATTGTGAAAACCGCAAAATATGTAAAATATGTAGTATAGTACTAAATATGTAAAAATATGTAACGAAAAATTTCGAAATTGTGTTAGGAGGGCTATAATTCGCCAAGATTACAATTTTGAGAACGGTAAGTAGAAAGACAAAAAATATGTAATTACATAAAAATCCGGTCTCTACTAACAACCTTAGTACTTGACGCGCCCGGAAACATCAATCCAATCAATCAATCAATCCAACGTGAGCGCCGCCCCGGGCACGGCCGCGCCCACCACCGCACGGCGGCGCCGCGGGCGCGACGTCAACGGTGCCCCAAGGCACCTCGCTCCGCCGCCTCCCGCCACCTCCCCGGGCCCTGTCCGCACGGTAACACTTATCGCCGGATTCCGTGGAGAGGCGCGCTGGGCGCGGGCGGTTCTCTCCGGTTCGCCAACGGATCCGGGGGCGGGACGGGGCAGGCCGGCCTGACCCAGCTGACGCACGCCCAACCGCCGCGCCGAGATGACACGCTGATCCCGATGGCCGCGCGATGCCCGCCCGCCGCATCGCGCCGTGACCCAGACCGCGAATCCGCCGGCCCGGCGGCCGAGGAGCGGCGTCGCGTCGCACTGTCGCGATTCTTCTAAACTGCGATTTCTCTTGCTTTGCCCCTCAAGGCCACTCCAATCCATCTTCACGATGGAATATGTCACGGCATTTCGCGTCTTTCTCGGTCTTGCCGGTAGAAGTCGCATGATCGCAAGAACTGCTTGATTCGGTCGCGATCATGCGAAATCTACCGGAACGACTGAGAAAGATGCGAAATACCGTGACACATTCCATTGCGAAGATGGGATTTGAGTGGCCTTGATGGGATTTGAGTGGCCGCGATTTTTCTAACTTTGCCCCTCAAGGCCACTCCAATCCCATCTTCACGATGGAATATGTCACGGCATTTCGCGTCTTTCTCGGTCTTGCCGGTAGAAGTCGCATGATCGCAAGAACTGCTTGATTACGGTCGCGATCATGCGAAATCTAGTGGAACGACTGAGAGAGATGCGAAATACCGTGACGTATTCCATCGCGAAGATGGGATTTGAGTGGCCTTGAGGGGCAAAGTTAGAAAAATCGCAGCATAGAGATGGGCGTGACTCACTGGCGCTCTTCCACTTGCGTGGTCTCAGCCCACTTTATGTCGTCCGAATAATATTTCTGTCTACTTGACAGCACGTGGCTGACAGGGGAGAGGCTGTTCCGTTATCCAAGCAGAGGCGTCAAATTATGATGATGTCACTGAAGAGTTATCGACGAATTATATAGTGCGAAGCAACTGAAAATTGAAGAGCGCCGATCGTTAAGTGACCAAGAGCGTCATTCGGTGTCATTAGAAGTTAGGTTATGCGTCGTGTGTACGATTCTGTGTCGTCTACTGCAATTTGCTCTGTTTAGCATTTGTTTCTTCCTACTATTACTGCTATTGTGATCCGATGCAAGAACGACCGCATGCCTGACGCCCGGGTAGAAGGCAATAGCGCTCTACACCACCCTCAACTGTCAAATAGAAATATTATTCGGATAATAGACCTACTTCGATATTTCAAGGAGTTTACAGATAACGAAAACGAAAGAGGTCTGGTATAGAGAATAATTCTGAATCAACATCAATAAGTAAAAATATCTGAACTTTGATTATTGTTCAATTACATTCAAATACTAATAACTTTTTTGAGATTAGAATTTCATAGAAATAAATAGAGCAGCCGATTGATGAAAGCTCTTCTCGTTTCTTATACCATGCACTTATTTCATTATTTTTATCTCTCAAGTATTCATTTCATTGTTCGTATCGTATATTTCAGACATAGACATTTTCTCGGAGATATTCACATGTTCAGTGAATGATATTGATAGCCCTGGCAACTAGGCATTGAAGTGTCGCATTGGAATCGCCCTGCAAATCATTAGGTTGCTAAAAATATAATCGTAATAACTACTAACATGAAAACATTAGTTTGCGATTTACAATGTGTGCAACTTCCATGAAGTTCACAAAATATTGCAACAGCTACTGTGTCAGATTCGGAGTTGCATAAAAATTACGCTCTGACTCTGGTTCTGGTTGCGTCCCAAATCGTTGTAAAATCCAAATTGATTACAAAATCAAATAAGAGGACAATCAAACAATAACAACATCAACAATAATAATCAGCATTCCCAAACGACTAATTCCCAATTATACCAATTATAATATTCACTATTCGATGTATTTTGTGAAAGATAAGAAGCAGATGTGAAAAAAGTATAATCACGTTTAACAGTGATACCCGTTTCTCAGTCGCGATTACTATTACTATATTAGAATTCATTTCACGAACCACTTACAATAATAATTGTACAAAACACGTGAAGTTACTAAATATAGCAGAAGCAATCGGCACTTAATTATAATTCAACATTGTTCGTGATTTCCTCCTAAGAAACGCACACTAAAACGTCAAGAACCTATTAATTGTTTCTTAATTTACTCGCCCAAACGAATTTCGTGTAAAACCTTTCTTCAAATTTGGAAGACTATATTAGCATTGAAGAGATGTAGCACGAAAGGAAACCATCAATCATTAATAGGATTAAAAGGGACGGAGAACTCTAACATGATAATTTTCCTCTCACGCACTACGCAACCCAAAGGTTGAAGCCCCCCTATAGTTTGACTTTCTAACTCGACACACCCAGATAACTCACTAAAATGGAAATGTATACACGCACTCTGTTCACAGAGTAAGAGCGGAAATGGAGAGCCTGATACAATTGTCAATTACTCATTCAATCAAGAACATTACGTATTTAAACAAAGAAAACGTTTCAAGTACAAATACATGCACTACGATGTATTTGTGATGTGAAAGTGAGGTAAAGAAAGTGCATCCTACTCTCAGACTCTCAGTACTTCAAATAGTTGTCACGGTTTTTCGAATTCGTGGAGAACACATCGGTTAATTGGTTTTACCACAGGTGTACAGAATAAGCAGTGATTTCGTTCACTTTTTGTAACACCTTAATAATTATGAGTAACAAAAACTTTTCGCCGTTTCATCACAGAACTGTCTAGATCAGGGTTGTCCAATTGGCGTCCATTTATTTTCGGTCCCGCGAAAGGGTATTTGCCAAAAGTGAAAATTCATTGCATCCAGCTTGTCGGGCGAGAAAACTCCACACTTAAAGCACACGCTGTCACGGTCAACACCCCGTTAATGTAAAAATAGGGTAAGTTTAGATACAATAATTTGTTCTACTAAATTCAGAAATTCAAAATCATCCCAATGTGTTTCTCTGCGTTATGCATGGTACGGCCTGGTCTCACGCAGGTCCCCCCCTTGCCCCGTTTCTGAGCAGCCGGGCAACGTGCCGAGACCAACATCAAGGGAGAAGTCAGGTGTAGATTGCCCGAATAATGTAAATAGTCCCACAACTATATGAAAGATTTCAGTTGTGGCCCTCGAGGCCTTGCAAGTTGGACACCCCTGGCCTAGATGATGCGTAAGCTCGACATTGAGGAAATTTGTTTTTGATTGATTCGTGTTTCCGGGTGCGTCAACTACTTAGGTCATTAGTCCCGTAAGTGTAGTGCGTGCTTTTCTCGGGAGGATGGCGATGATCTTTTCCCGCTGGATGGCGAGATCTGGCGTCGACCTACCGTCAGACTAGCGGGGTTTCCCCTCAACCAGGTGTCTCCCACCAGCGGGGCACCGCCCCAGCCGGGACAAGCTGTAAGCTCCCGACCGGTCTCCCGACATGTGTGGTAGTGTAGTGCATGTTAGTGTAAGTGTGTGTGTAAGAGGAGAGGATAGGACAAGGAAGGGGAAGGAAAGATCGCGCAAGGTCCGTGGACCCGTTTGTTAGGGTACTGCTCCGGCATTCGCCTGGTGTTGATCGGATAAACCACGGAAAACTACCGATCAGAGCAGCCGACCGCTAGAATTCTCCTCCAGACAGCGACTGAATTCGAACTAGCTGACAGCTAGTGTCGAAAAGTCCTGCCGCCGCCGGGACTCGAACCTAGGACCTCCCGGTCAGAGAGGACTGCAGTGACATCAGGTTGATGCACTGAGCCATCTCTCCCGGTAGGAAATTTGTATGAACTACTAACGTATGTTCAATGTTTTTTTATTAAACGTCAAAAAACAGGTAAAAATTGAGTGTGACGTACTGAGTTGAATTATACATACAGGCGGAAACTGGCGAAAGACTGAAATAAAATAATAGCTCCCGTGTAATAAAAACTATTTGCAAAGGAAATCAGCTACAAAATTTGGCTAACAATAATTAACTACCTATTCATGTAAAATGCACTGGAAATAGCAAGTGTGACATGCCGAAGTATTAAACCGTTTTAATATTTTTAAAATAATTAATTTGAGATGTTTAATTGGATTAAAAGGATTAAAAAAATTATCAGTTCTCCCTGACGATTGACCACTTGTCCAAATGAGGTGCCACCTCATTTACCGCAAACGGAGCACCGGAAAGGATAATACCCGTAATACCCGTAACCGTAATACCACTATTACACTATAATTACCACTATTCTCATCCTCACGATTTCATATGGCTCTACCTGCTTCCCAATTTTAAAAATATAATAATAATAATAATAATAATAATAATAATAATAATAATAATAATAATATAATAATAATAATCACAACAATAATATGCTGAGATCCCCATCAGTAAACTGAAATGCGTCGAATGATACTTCACTTACCTCGGAAGAGATCAGTGGATCGGAAGAGATCTAACAGCGGGCAACGGGCTGGCGGACATACAGAGGTTACCCGACTACAAAGTGTTGCATGAATTTGAGAATCAACGGAAGAAATTAAACCCTCATTATACAAACCAGTAACCGTGCCAGAAATCGCCCTTGATACACATGACAGTATTTTCTTTCAAATATCGGCACCCTGAATACCTAACACTCCTAGAACTGGGTGTGCCCAGGGACGCCCAAAAGGGGGGGCAACTGTCGCAACTTAGCGTAGGCCCCCGTCTTAATTGGGTCCCCGTTTTTTTGTATTCAAAACAAGTGAAAATGTGTTGATTCATATTAACCTCTATAAGTTATTGCTTTTGCTTCAGCAAACGAATTTTGTTCATGTATTCGGGGCGAGGACTTTTATTCGGCGTAAGAAGACGCCCGTGTGTGTACTGCCCAAGGCATCGACTTAGGCAGCTCGGGGCATCAATTGATGCCACTGCAGCGCCTCTTCCCTGGAAGTTTCGAGGGTTCGAATGCCGACGGCGCCCCGCGGTGGTAGATCGTTAGACACGAGACACCCACACAAGTCGAATCTAGCCGCTCTGGAGGAGAATTCTAGTGGCGGGCCGTTCTGATCGGTAGTTATTGGTGGTTTCTCCGATTCAAAGCCAGGCGAATACTAGAGCAGTACCCTAAGAAACGGGTCATGGACCACGCGCGATCTTTCCTTTTTCTTCCCTGCCCTATTTTAGAACCTTACTTACACTTTCACGCACTACACTTCCAAACAAGCCGGGGGACGGTCGGAAGCTTAGAGCTTGACCGGGCTGGGGCTGTAGACCGACCGCTGGTGGGAAATACCTGCTTGAGGAAAAACCCCGCAAGCCGGACAGGTAGGTCGACGCCGGATCTCGCCAGCCAGGGCAAAGATTAGAGCCACCGCCGTTCCTAAAGCATGCACTACACTTATGGGACTACTGGACTAAGCAGTTGACGCACCCGGAATCACTAAATCAATCAATGAATACTGCCCCAGGCCCCATTATTTCTCCGGGCGCCCCTGGGTGTTCCACGTCTATACTGCGATTTTCGTGACTGCGCCCCTGACAGGAATCAACTGTCGACGGTTTCATCCAATCGGAAGCTTGAACGTCACCAGTGACGTCACTGTACCGAAATATAAGCTCCCGATTGGATGGCAGCGAAACAGCTGATTCCTGTCAGGGGCGACGTTACTAAAATCGTAATATAGGCGTTAATCCGGCTTCGCGCGGCCCTGCAGCGGCGGCAACGGAACCATCTAAAGCTAGCAGCGCCCAGAAACCAATCTCAACCAAACCATATCCACAATTTTAGGCTAATTAAATGCTCTATTCCCGAATTTTAGGCTCCTCTGGATTTCCGAAAAAGAGTCTAAAATTATTCTTAAATTTTGGGATGGGTTTCAGATTTTACAGTTGATTTTGAGATTGATTCTGGGTGGGCGCTGCTAGCTTTAGTCTAAAGCTAACAGAAGCCCACGATTTTCGGAAATTCAGAGGAGCCTAAAATTCGGGAATAGAGCATTTAATTAGCCTAAAATTAGCCTAGAATTTTGGGATATGGTTTGGTCGAGATTGGTTTCTGGGCGCTGCTAGCTTTAGATGGCTCGGCAGCGGAGCGCGTCAGCGAGTCCGGGGGTCGCGCGTGGCGCCGCGCCGCAGAGGTGACCGCGGCCGCCGCCGCCGCCGCCGCCGATCAAGGGCGAGGGCCTCGGGCGCCGCACCGGTGCACTTGCACTTCCGGCACGGGGCGTTGGGAGGGGGCGTTCGCCGGGAATCCCGCGCTGCCGGGAAACGGCGCCCCGCCCGCGCCCGACGCCCGCGCCGTCGGTGAGGACCCTCTTTGCGCCTTCCTTCCTGGAAATCGCTCGCGGCGCGTGGGCGGGAGTTGAGCCGCGTCCAACTCGACTGGAGAGGCAATTGACGTCATTACGATCGACCTTGGCGATATGCACCCAAGTTATAAATTCAGGAAGTGTGCAGCAGCTCGTTATTAATGCACTCCTCTGAAGGAAAATCAAACAAATGGAAATGTAAAGATTGAAATTGTGAGGAATAAATTCTTAATGGCAATTCCTTGTCTTTGTTGGAACAAAAAAATGCTGTTACAACATACCGCGAGAAATTGAAGTGAAAACAAAATATTGGGCATGTAATTTGAACCAATCCTTAGAAAGCATTATTTTAATATATTTTACGCTGCTCATTTCAGTGCTCTAAATATGATTATTGAGCCACCTTAGTAGCGAATAAATATTTACGCTACAAAACGATAATAGTTTAATCAAATATGTTGATAAGAAGGACCTTCGAAATGACGTTCACGTGGACTCCGTTCACCTTGACTTTTCCAGTAATCCGAAACAAGAGCCTTAAGGAATTTCTTCGACTAATTCTGATAAAAACATATGTAACTCACGATATCGTTATCGTTCCCTCCCAGAAGTTACGATAACTTTCCGTGTTTTCATATCATTCACGTTTAAGTTCTTTATATATATACAAATCTTACACACACTGCACAACTTTCCTTCTTCGATAAATGCAATAATTTATAAATATTACTGCACATTTCTTCCAAATCATCCAACAGATTAGACGCTTGAAGCTTCTTTATCGTGGGAGGGATATCAGCGTTATGAAAGCGTTTCTCGCAATCCTACCCTACGAGAGGGCAGTGACCAAGATCTTAGACAAGCGACAAATCAAGGCAAAGGGCCCAGAGGGAGCTCATAAACGTCGGCAAAATTTGAGCCACCAGGAGAAAATTTAATCAATAAATCAATAATCAGGATAGTTTTCAATAATCACGAAAAATAAATAAAATTGTGATATGACCCCGAGATAATCAGAGTAATCCCAGAACCCGGAGATTCGACCTACAACTTGGAGTTTTGGATGAAATCCGAAGAGGCGACAACTCTACCACGCAGCCCCACGCGAAGTTTGTGGCCGAGTAGGAGTGTCAAGCTGGAACAGTTGTGTAAGCTCACCCGAATGAAACATGTCAAGAAATTATTTCTAGTCAATTTTTCCCACGAAAATACGTGGCAATTAATTCCAAATTGTGGCACTTAATTAGCAATAAATATTTGACCGTTTCCATCGAGCTACGATCCGAACGTATCTGTGTGCTGGCGTTGCGTCAATCCAGCTCAGATCCGTTTTTTTTCACGAAAGTACGTGGCACTGAATTTGACATTTTTGGCAACTATTTAGTAATAAATATTTGGACATGTTTCATTTCGGGTTTGCTGACACGACTGTTCCAGCTTGAACCACCTTCCAGCAGGAGCCGACTGTGTCTCTCGACGCGACCCTGGCCCTGGCTGGCGGAGGACGCGTGGCGGAGTTCGGCTTGGCACGTCCCAGCACCGGCCTTGCCTTGTTTGTAGCCGAACTTTGGAAGAAAACGCGAACTAAGCGCTAAGAGGAGCGAACAACGCGGTCCTTCAGATGGGTTCAGCGGTTCCCAGGGAACAGCCTCCGTCTCCAGTGTGGCTAGCGCAGCCGACGACGTAAACAGACATTTCGGCTCTCACGCTGGAAATTTCGGTTGGGAAGCGGCCCTGAATCAGCATTAGTATCCATTAGGGATGGGACATCGATGCCGATGTTTTCATAGAAATCGAAGTTTCTATACAAGCATCGATGTTCTAAACATTGATGTACTGAAGTCGACACTTTTTGAATATGGATGTTTTGTGCTCGGTGTTTCTACGTTTTAGATGGTTTCTTCGTGGAATGTCATATTTATGTAAAAGTTAAAACATGAAATAAGTGTTGGAACCACTGTCTGCTGAAGTGCTGTAACCAAACTAACGAGGTTTGTACTACCTTCGTCGAGCAGACTTTCTATCGCCTGAGATTATCCTGATGCACTGGAATTTCCTTCGACTTTCCTCGTATTTCGCACATACATCAGCGTTTTATAACTTTGTTTCCGTTATTTTTTAAATTATAAATTAAAAAATACACGGCTGCTGTCAAATTAAATTTTGTTGCCAACGAATTTAATGTTAGATGTTAGTAAACCAGTTTTAGAACATCGATACTTGAAAACATCGTTTTAATGGAGATATCTGGCTGTTAATGCGACAAAGAATGACTGACGATATCAGTACTCTTTTAGAATATTGGTGATTTTACTACTCCATGTATTAATGGTAATATCTTCAATGCACGTACACTAGTCAACACTTAACTTACGAAAATGATATACGATAGAATTGTGTCTACGCGTGTGCGTCATAGTACAATTTCTCGTCGAATACTGGCATTCCTTACAAATAATTTGAATCATCCACTTTGCAAGTTAGAACTCGGCATAATGACCATAATAATCAGTAATTCTTTTATAATCAATCCTCTTTTTTCTATTTTATGAACAGAATGTTCAAAACGTTCAGCTCTAAAGTAGCATTCGCAGTTATTCGTTTACAAACTGAAGTGAAGAGGAAAAACGAAATAATTGGTTTTATCGAAATTATTACGCATTATTTTTGACCCATGTACAGAAATATTTTTTTTCCTTTTCGTGTACTAGATAAACAAATGAAGTGAAAAATTCCAGAACGTTTTTCCTGCTTGCTTCTACAATTCCTTCAAATACCTTTCAGAAATCACTTCACTTTTTGGAACAATTCCACAAGTTTCCTTCGCCAATACACCACGTGTTGCCCAACGAGACAAAGACACGAGCAACAAAAGCACAGCGAGCGACATTTCCATTCATTAGCAGATGTTCGGCTGCCTCCCCCCGCCGGTGAACGCAACCTGTCACCGCCCCCACAGCCAGTCCACCCGGCCGCCACCCACACAGCTTCGCCGGTCAAGAGCCCACCAGCCCGGTGGTCACGAGCGGCTACAAAAGGCCTCGGCCGGCCTGCCCGGCCACCGCAGGGGTGCAAGGCGCCCGGCGCAGCGGGATGGGCAGAGTGGAGCAAAGCGGGCCGCGGCAGAGCTGGACAGAGAGGGGCAGAGCGGGGCAGAGCGGGGAAGGGCGGGGCGGGGCGAAGCGGGGAGAGGCGGGGCGGATGAAGCTGGACGAAGAGGGGCGGGATCGGGCGGAGAAGATCCAGGGAGAGGGGCAACAAAGACCTCAGCAGGCCTGTCCGGTCGCCACGCCGCCGCCGCCGTGGCAGGGGTGCAAGTGGCTCGGCGGAGCGGAGTGGGACGGGACGGGACGGGTGGTGACGGGGCGGGTCAAGGCGGGGCGGAGCGGAGCGGGGCGGGGCGAAGCTGGATGAAGAGGGACGGGGGGTTGGGTGGGCGGTGGCGGGCGGAGAAGATCCAGGGAGGGGGCAAGGGGTGGGGGCGACGCGATAGAAAGAAAGGAGACGGGCGTCGCTGTGTACTGCTGAGGAGTGGAACGAATGGCGCCCCAATAGAACCTCCTCAGAAAAGGACACCAAACCTCCGGAAACATTCTTCGCGTCAGAACTATGGCGCTTTCACAGGATGAAGTGGACGGCGCGGCGCGGCGGTCGGGGACATCGGCCGGCCGCGGAACGCGCTTTTTCTCCAGGATGATTCCCGGCCGCCGCCGCTGCCGCGGGCGCAGCGGTGGGGTGCTGGCCTGTCGTTCACGACGGCTTCGCGAAGGTCTTGTCATTCTGTGATGAATTTCCGCATGTCGTTCTTGAACATGATGTTAAATGTCGATTTTCTCGAAAACTCAATAATAAATTTTCAATTCTAAGGTTGAACGTTTCTTCTTTTTAATTGAAGTGATTCAGTATCGACTTCGACGCGATATGATGCGTACTATATAATGCGATATGATGGGATGCAATAAATGCGATACAATAAACAAGGATCAACATCTGACGCTCGAATTGTGGCATACTTAAATACATACTACCTCCGTCACGCTACCATGCGGAAGCTGTTTTTCTGCGGAGGTAAGGGGTGTATTACCCTGTAATAGATTTTTTTGTAATATATTTAACGAAGAACTTTGTAGAACTTTGAACTCTGAAAAAGGGAACTTTGACAAAGGACTTCGACGAACGTATTACTTTTCACCAATATTTTGGGTAGTTTTGCTCGCAATTTAAGATAGATGACGGGCAAATCAGTGCGTTACCTTTGTCGCCCTTCCTGTATTTCTTCTTTCGAAATTGGGTCCTCTGATTTTGAAGTTAAAAAAGAAACTTCATGGATTGGGCATTTTGCACTTCCCTAGAACTGTGCCATCAATTCGTTTGGTTTTATTTTTGTAGTCGAGATGAATAATATTATACACGAATTCTAATTGCTCACACTCTGCATTTAAAACTTTGGTTAAAACAATACCTCACGAGTACTTCTCGGACGCCATGTTAACAAATATACGGTAAAACTTCGATGTTTCAGAGTACATACAAATATTATACACATAAGTTTTAAAAACGAAATCTTTTATAAAATATTTCATATTACACCGTCATGCTTTATTTTATAAAACACATTGGACACAGTAATTTTACAATGTACTACCGACCTACGAAATATGAGACTTCATTGTAATCAACCACAACATTCTTACTCATCTACACTCATTTTCTTTTCTCAAAGTTATTTTGATTTAAATAAATAGTTTCGTGTGAAGACGTATCTTCCTCTCTGCCTCCAAGAAGATTAGGAAAACGAACACTGCAGGTCAGGCTGCTCCAGTCCTGAGTCTCTTAGAGCACGTCTCAAGCTTCTCCAAAATTATCGTTGACTGGTTGACTCCGGGCACGTCAACTGCTATGGTCATTAGTACTGTTGGTGTAGTGAATATTACGAGTACAACGCCGGAGAAGGCGGTGTTTCAAGCTCAAAGTTACTTTTCAAATGAGTTATTTTGCTGTTAATTTTTCACATAGAAACATCACAAACCAAAAGAGAGGTAAATCATCAATTATGTGCGCGGTACAAAGTTTGCAAAATAAAAAAACGGGAAATCCCAAATCTAAATGTTATCTCGCGCGACTGGGTCAGCAGCTAGGTCGGTTGCCAAGCGGGTCGTCAAGGACCACTTGCAACATCACACATGCAAACCCCTGCACTTTAATGTAGCGCATTGGCAGGTCTTCGACCCGGCACTGTCCCTGATTCACGAATATCCCGCCCCGCAAGAACACCGTGATACATGCTATAATGACTAACAATACCGAACAATTGTTGTGAAACATAACATCACTCGTCAGCGACGATAAACCTGTAGATATAATGATGTTCTATTCCATAAAGGAATTCTACTCCATGCCACTAGCAACCAGAACGCAGATCATTCCAAGAATACTTCATGAGTTGAATCCTTATTTACTTCTAGGTCTACCGGATTTATGATATAGGTCATGATGTAAGGCATATTAACCAATATTCTGAACTTATTGTGATATCAATTTCATTTTCTTTCTCACAACCTACATTTTCATGTACTAAAAGTTTAGAGATTGAAATTAAAGTTTGGGTAAGTTAAAGTATGTAGCCTAGTTGTTTACGGAGTTTGATTATGCACGAGGATATGAGATGAATACAACATTATAATTTCAGGATGACATTTGACCATGATTCCCTTATGGTAGAGATACATGTATCTTACAGTAACTTTCTATGCCAGTCGTTTGTATCGAAATTGCGCTGCGCAACAGCGTGTACAGACCATGAATGCATAGGTGCTTCTTCTATTTGACGTGATGTAAAATGAAATGTCCAAGTATATCTCGATGGCTTAGTGCACACATATTGTATGTCCAGAATTCCTAGTTACGAGAAAGCCAAGCTTGAAAGTTTGCAAAGGTGCAGTTACTCATGGAGCGACAATGTTTGCTTTCAGAGAAAAAGCAAGATCCCTCTGATACGGACATTCAATCTTTGCACACTAAGCAGATATGAACGAGAGGTCTCCAAATATAACCATGAGTAGTCATACAATATTTGTGCGCTAAGTAATCGATTCTATCAAACTCAAAAAATGTCGCACCGCCTTTACTGATCTAACTGATAAGAGCAGAAAAATAGATTCAAGAGAAGTTTCTGAGGTAAAAGTACTCCTTTTTTAAAGAATTGATTAAATTTGATGTTGTAAGGAACGTTAAATTTTAATACACTAAGTAAATACATTTTGTAAGTACTGACATAAAATGACGTAATTCATTACGGTGTACACGAGGTCAATAACTGCATTTATTTTTAATTTAATTGTATTTTAAAAATGGATACATGTACAAATAAAAAGGAAATTTTAAAAAGGTGCTCAGCAAATTTTTAAATCTTTGATCCGATCATTCGTTTTTGGTAATACGGTAAAGTTACTACACGATAAAAACGACAACGACCTACACGATAATACGGTAGAAATAAACTATACCCATACCGCGCATAAAAGCATCAACTGCCACCAATAACGAACGCATAATGACGTGAATTGGAAGTACGGAATCCCGGGGGCAGCCACATAGCGTATGCTTCTTCTACGCGGTTCACATATAGCTCATCCCATAAAACAACTGTGCAAGTGTAGAAATGGAATTTTGCGAGGAACTGATTACAGTGTTGGTCTTGCGAAATGAATTTACAATTACGTGACATTTCAACAATAGTTATCTGTCGCAATCGGATCAAAACAAAACCACCATAATTCAGTGTATTTTTCGGGGGTAAGTTCAGCATCTGGAATACTTCCCCAGTTTAGCAGTTACATAGAAATCCATGCCGTTCTAAGTACGTCTTCCATACGTCGTCGTTCCAGTGGATTGCGCGAATAAAGTTCAACGTCCGTGGGGCCATCCGCCGAGGTGCGAGGTGTGGCCTGCGTCACGAGACAGTCCGTCCGCCTACTCCGCGACTACTACGCGAACGGAACTCATCCATCACCTTCCGTTGCCACACTTCGCACCTGACAGCTGAAAACAAATGCAAGCGCTCGACCGATAGGCGGCCGCTGCCTTGTGCAACGTCGAGTGTTTATTCAAGTAGCTTTCTTGCGACGCGACAACGACCGCTTGTCCGAGATAGTGTTGCGATCGCTGTTATCGCGCGCCCGACTGTCCGGCAGCCGAGACTAGATCACCGCGTACGTGCTCCATTCATTAATGCAGAATGAATGGTCATCCGCTGCAGAAATGAAAAGGTCGCGATATGAAATGAGACAACAGTCTAGGGTACTATGAGCAAAAGTTTCAATTACTCTCTTTTTCAAACAATGTGAATTCGATATAGTAATCATTCTCGTGGAAAATATGTAGATATGCATGTTAAAAATACTTTGATAGCGATGTAAATGTAGGCAAGAAATAGTGAATTAAAAAAACTAGAAATTAAGTTGAATTATGCAAGAAGAATAAACTCCAGGAGTTTAAAACTAAATATACTTTCTCAAATTACAATGTACACTGCATTCATTAAGTTAATTTTAAGTTATTTATTGAAGAGGCACTTTACTTCAGAAATACGTTCCGGTTCTAAAAAAAGGCCGGTACGATATCAAGTACGTTGAACACGAAGAAAATATAAAAAAAACATGAAAAGAAAATTGGAATAGAAATCAATTAATTGTTTAAAAGTGCGCTTTTATTACAATGATTGCAGATGAAAGAATCATTCAGTACTCATCAGGAATTAGACTGTGAGGCGTCAATATAATTTTAAAACATATGACCTCATATTCATCTTTTCTTCCCTTGTATTATCATTTCAACCCAAATAATTTATGTAAAGAAACCGTGAAAAAAAAAACTAAATAATATTTTACCAATAATAAAAACGCAATCTGTAGTTCAGATTACCAATTTCCATTTAATACGTCACATTAATTTGATATTGAAGAGAAAATACGTGGTACCCAGCCACTAAATGCAAATTACGCTAGTTTGTAACAGAAAAACAAAAGCTAGGTTAAGAATGATAATGTTCTAAGAAAATCGGAAAATCGCATGAATTCACCAAAGACAATGCTAGCTGTCAATTGTGATCTATCAGCAATTTCAAATCTTAGATTGCATTTACCATTCAACCTCGAAGTCGTTATTCTCAAACATAAAGCGAATTCAGAGAACAGCAACATCAAAGAATTTCCTACATTTACTCATGTTTGCACCATTGAAGGCGACAAGCATCGCCTCGCATCATTCGATGGCTCAGTTTATTCCATACGAACACAACTTTCCAATTTCCGCCCCGCAACCTATACGCCTTTCCACCGTTCGCTCGCGATAGAGCGGTGGAGCGGAGGGTGGCGGGGCGGAGGGGCGGCGGGGCGGCGGGTGGCGGGGCGGCGGGTGGCGGGGCGGCGGGTGGGGTGGTGGCTGACGGCGGGGCGGCGGGTGGCGGGGAGGCGGGTGTCAGGGTAGCTGACGGCGGGGCAGCGGGTGGCGGGACGGCGGGTGGCGGGGCAGCGCCGGGGGCGGGTGGCAGGGTGGCTGACGGCGGGGCGGCGGGTGACGGGGCAGCGGGTGGCGGGGAGGCGGGTGGGCGGGAGGCGGGTGACGGGGAGGCGGTGGCGGGGAGCCGGGTGGCGGGGCAGCGGGTGGTGGGGAAGTGGGTGGCGGGGCGGCGGGTGGCGGGGCGGCGGGCGGCGGGACAGCGGTGGCGGGGCAGCGGGTGGCGGGGAGGCGGGTGGCGGGGAGGCGGGTGGGCGGGGCGGCGGGGCAGCGGGTGGCGGGGAGGCGGGTGGCGGGGGCGGCGGGTGGCAGGGTGGCTGACGGCGGGGCGGCGGGTGGCGGGGCGGCGGGTGGCAGGGTGGCTGACGGCGGGGCAGCGGGTGGGCCGGGAGGCGGGTGGTGGGACGGCGGGTGGCGGGGCGGCGCGGCGGCGGGTGGCTGACGGCGGGGCAGCGGGTGTCGGGCGGCGCGGCGGCGGGGGGCAGGGTGGTTGACGGCGGGGCGGCGGGTGGCGGGGCGGCGGGTGGCGGGTGCGGGGTGGCGGGTGCCGGGGCGGCGGGTGGCGGGTCGGCGGGTGGCGGGTTGGCGGGACGGCTGACAATGCGACAGCTGGGGGTGCGGGACCGGGAGCGGAGCGCAGGAGGGAGTCCCGTACGGGAGTGGATCGCAAAGGCTGGGTGGAGAGACGGGTGCGCAGGCGGGACGCGGGGACGGCTCGCGGGAGGAAGCCCGAGAACGGAGTGTGGGACCAAATTACGGGAACGAGACGCGGTTCGGTAGGATGACGAGGTTTGGCATGAGGATGGGACATGCAGACGAGAATCGTAGATGGGTCACGGAAGTGGAACGCGGAGTGGGACGCGGACGCGAGAATCGAAGGCGGGCCGCGGAGGCGGGCTGCGAAGGTGGGAGTCGGGGTGGGACTCGGAGGCGGACCGCGCAGGTGGGACGCGGGTGGGACACGGAGGCGGGAACCGTAGGCGGGCCGCGGAGGTGTGGCGCGGGGGAGGGTTGCTGGCGGGGAACGTGTAGCGGCGGGGGGCGAGAGCACGCAGCTTCCGGGAGAGCGCGCTGTTCGCCCACGCGTGGCCCACGCATCGCCCGCGGCGCGGCGCGGCGGCGATACGCATCGGGGCGGCGGCGGCGGCGGCGGCGGCGGCGGCGGTGGGCGCGGGCGCAGCCGTTTTCGCGCCAGCGCGGCCGCCCCGCCGCATCAGCGCGGGCGATCTTGACGCCTGTCGGCGGCAGCGCTTACGCCCGCCCGGCGCGCGGTAGACAGCGCGGGCGAGAGCCCGTGGGCGAATGGGCGCGGGAGCGTTCGACGGCCCCGATGCGCCGCTGAATGGAACAACGAATCAAAGGGACGCACGAGGACACGACGAGAGGACGAGAGGCCGATTCGATTTATGCAACACAGTGCGCTGCCGGTGGGCTGGGCCACTACGAGTCACTCGATGGGCAGTGAATTTCATCCAATGGTTGTACATAGGATTTCGAATATTATCTATTTTTATAATGTTGTGATACAAAGCAAGATTTGTTTATAACACATTATAAAAATCATAAGGGTCACACGATGGGTAGTGAATTTCATCCAATGGTTGTACATACGATTTCGAATGTTATCTATTTTTATAATGTTGTGATACAAAGCAAGATTTGTTTGTTAGTTATCTCCTTCTAGTTGGCTCTAATTCTTATTTATCTGTGACAGTTACGTATAAGATAATGGTGAAATATTTTATGTCATATTTTATGGCAAAAGATATGAGTTACCGGGTAAGAGAGATATAAAAATGATTCACGTGAAGTGAAGACCTACATTAAACAACGTACTTAGAAAATCACCTTGATGTGCTTTAAATTTTTGTAAAACAATTACAATTAGTTCTTCGACCACGTTACTTCTCAAGTAATGTCAAATTTTGCCACAACGCGTCTTTTTACGAATAACCTAATTCGCTTAGTGAAAAGTATCGTAGACATTTGTGCCTCTCGCTGGCGGAAGGATTGGAAGAAACGACAGAAAATAACACTCCTCTGGGAACAATACGTATACGAGATATGAATGTAGACGCTTCCGTCGGATCGAGGACTTTAATGTAAGATCATTTGATTATCACTAATCAGATAATAGGTTAAAGGATAACTTGCTATACTATGGAAAATTGCATCCTCTTACGAGAAGAATTTTCCGTAGCTATTCACATCTAACAGAACAATTACATCAACGCTTAAAGCAAATGGTGTGAAAGAATTTCTTGAAAAATCATTGGGCATGCATTGAAGAAAATCAATTTGCCTGTTTAGACTGTATGTGGCGTTTTGAGGGCGTATGTGGACTTTTACTGATCGGAGGCAAAGCAAGAAAACATCTGAATTTTTCATCAATTGATCAAAAAGTGTAAATTGGACGCAAACCCCATCAAGTAGTGAAGTATTGAGCCAGAAGCTGATGACAATATTTCATTCATGCTCGTTTTGCCTTTTAGAATTACACAATACGAGAAGTAAATAACGCATTAGTGATTTTAATCAGATGTTACTTATGTGTTTGATTCTCTTTATAGACCCTAATCTAATAGAAAAATCTATCCAGTAGAAAATAATTTTCTTTGAATTGAAATTCCGTACTGATTTTTGCTTCATGCCATCTGATTAAAGAAGTAAAATAATTATACTACTAAATAATTTACTTATGAATTTACTCATGTGTTACAATAATAAATGTCAAAGCAATGGTCGTGTTCAAAGCTCAAGAAACAAATACTGGCAAACGGACGTATCATTACCTAAATGAGTATTTGCTTTTGGGTCTCAAAGATCATGTAGCCTCAACGTAGCTCTGATATTTTGCAAAATGTATTTCTATTTTTACACTGTATTTTGGTGATATTTAAACTAGTTAATTATTCTCAAACTTTTAAGAGACGAATCTCAAATTCTGTTGTATCAATTGTCGAAGAAACATTTTCAGTTGAAAAGTAAATCGACATTAGCAAATTTTTATAGAACTGAATGTCAGAAGTGTTTGTTGAGAAGTTAACATTTACCTCGGCTCTTTGAACTTGAGATTCCAAGCATTTGCCTGATATAGCTGTTGGCTAGACATCTCTGAAAGTCATCCTATGACGGATGCTCCTATGCGCTCAAAGAGCAATGAAGGTATGTGCGGGACTGTGAAAAGCAGTGCCAGGATTCGCAAGTGTGACTGATTACTTGGTGCTTCCTGGTGCTTAATGGTCATTACTCCTGTAAGTGTCTTCTGTATTACTCACTTTATCACGGGAAGTAGCGGTATTCGACCACTGGCGAGATCCTACGCCGAGCTACACAACCGCTTACGGATTTTCCCCGTCTCGGTATCTCCCTCCAGCGGGGCACCGCCCCAGCCGGATCAAGCTCTAAGCTCCAGACAAGTGTGGTAGTGTAGTACATTCGTGTGTGTATAAGTAAGGGGTGAGAACAGGTCAAGGAAGAGGAAGGTATGATCGCGGGCCCGTTTGTTAGGGTTCCCGCATTCGCCTGGTGTTGATCGGTGAAACCACAAAAAATTTCCGAGAGAGCAGCCGGTCTCTAGAATTCTCCTCCAAACAGCGGTTGATTTCGACCTATATAGTGTAGTGACCTCATAGCTAGTGTTACAAATCCTGTCACCGTCGTGACTCGACGCCTAGGACCTCCCGGTCACAGGCACTGCAGTGACATCACTTGCTGTCCTGAGCCACCTCAGCCGGCATTCGCAAGGTGTGTGTATGTGTGTGTGTGTGGGGGGGTGAAAGTGCTCGCGTGCAGCGAGGTGAGCAGGGGCCCTCAGGTCGCCTGGGCCGCGGCCGTTGCGTTGCGCGGGCGCTCACGCGTGGCGCACGCGCCGCCGCCCGCCCCCGCACGTGCGTACGCGCACGTGTGGCCGGGTGTGTGTGTGTGTGTGTGTGTGTGTGTAACTCGACGCGCCGCGCCGACACGGGCGAGCGCCGGCCGCGCCAACGGACGAGCGCCGCGGTCGCCCGCGACGAAAAGGGGCGTTGCCGCCCCGCGCGAAAGCGCAACGTGACGCCGCGCCGCGCCGCGGCCCCGCACGCGACGCCCAGCCATTATCACTTTACACGCACGTTTTCAGCTGCACCTACACACTGGACGAAAATAACCTCAAATGGATTCAAGGTGTACTTAAGGTAGCTGTCCACCTGAAAAATTAAAATTAAGAATTTTGGGTCTATTTTGTTTTCCCTTGTACTTGTTTTTTTTTGTTGGTTTTTCAGCTGCACCTACTCACTGGACGAAAATAACCTCAAATGGATTCAAGGTATACTTAAGGTAGCTGTCCATCTGAAAAATTAAAATAAAGAATTTTGGGTCTATTTTTTTTCCCTTGTACTTGTGATTTCTTTATGCTTTTAAAGATACTCACTCACTCAGAGCAAATTTCTTACACGTATCACTCAAGCACTTCTAAAAGCAATGTAACTGCGCCAAACAACAAACTAATCCCTTATCATACACCTCTTAACATTTTTTATAACCGTTACCTGATCAACGAACAGAAATCTCAAACTGGGCCAATTCAAAGAACTTCAGACGCGAATTAAAAAGAGTATCATTCTATTCATGCATCTTATTCATGCAATTTAAAATAGTTTCAGTCAAAAATAATAAACCAACAGACATGATACACGAGTGCCTTCACCAAATGAGTATTGCTCTAAGTTACATTAGATTATAAGGCTGTAACTACAAAAGAAGGATCTTCTTTTTAATTGATATCTGTAATTCCATGCACAATATAAATAAAGTATTCTCTCTGTCTGACCGGAGAGAAAATAAAGATAAGTTTACAATATAGGATGGATGGCAAAATTCTGCAATCCTCTAAATATTATGGATTTCCTATCCAAGTGTATTAATTCACTATGAACGATTTTTCTACTATTTTAACCTGTGGGTTTAGATATGGCACAAGTGTGTGAAATTTGATTTTTCTTTGGAATTTCTTGATGTAAAAGTACTTTATTTGAAAATTCTATATGAATGTTTGCATTCAAACAGAAATTAAACAAAAAGAAAAGCATTCTCTCTCAAAGTTCCAGAAAAATATTTTTAAAAAATTTAAATAATTGAAAAGCAATAACGACCAATGAGACCCTGATTTTTTTGATCATGCAAATACCCAACACTTCAGTACTTTTTAATTAATTAGACTAGTATTAAATCTAAATAAACCTACATTTGAAAAAATCTCCTCTTACGAATTTTTGAAGAGCGTTAGCTTAATTAAATTATTGCAGCTGGTAGTGTTTGAAACACTACCTTATAAAAAAATCTTTCAATGAGTAAAAATAATAACAAAATGTCCAACAACTGTTTTCAAGTCCCAGTACGATGTAGCCTTATCTAAAACTTGGTATATTACATGATTAGTATATTAGATTTTTATAGTATAACGTATCTTTCATGTTTAAAACTCACACAATATTCTGATCTATTCGTGAAGAGAAGTGGCCCTTCTTCTATTTGTCCGGGTTTTTGTCATTTCAAATCATATTACTCTTTATATTTATTGATAACTGAGAGAAAATCTGACTTTTTTCCTGTTGCAATAAAGTGGTATTCTGTGAAGGACACTGAGCAGATGAAATGTCTTTATTATTTCCTTCCACTGACATCTGGTCCTTAAGGAGAAAATGTGTGGTAACACGTGAGATGGCTCATAAATAATGACGCATCTTTAGGACGAACACAGCGTCAAGTGAATTACAACACACGGATGACTCAATTGAACTCCTGATGCCTTACAAAGCCACTAGGAGTCAAATCAGATGAAGCAATATTTTGAAAAACTAATGTACGAACTGAAGCTGACATCAAAATTTCTTCTGAGAGATACTGCGTATCACCATGCACTGATTGAATTATGTAAAAGTGATTCATTTTCGTAATAATGCAATTTAAAATAAATATTATGTGCCGCCAAAATCTTTGGATGGAAACGAAAAGTCAGAAGACCTAGTATTACAGTTCGGGACAAATCAATAGCCACCCAATAGTAGGACGCAGAAAGAAATTCACTAACACTTGTGAAAAGAAACATTCCGTTCAGGGAGTCGAACTGAAGCAGATACAATGAGAAGTATGTATTTTGAGTGGCAAGTAAGCTGTTACGTATGTTAATAATTTACAAAGCCAGGAAGCGAGATAGAGAGAGAGAGAGAGAGAGAGAGAGAGAAAGAAAGAAAAAGAGAGAGATAGGGAGAAGGATAAAGATAGAGAAAGAGAGAGATAGGGATAGGGATAGAGATAGATAAAGAGAGAGGGAGAGGAGAGGGAGAGGAGAGAGAGGGATGCGGGTAGTGACAGAAAGAGGGGAGAGAGGGGGAGGGGCGGCAAAGAGAGCGACATGACAACAAGCCATTACTGACCAACCACATAGAAATGAAACGTTAGAATAAAACGGGTAATCCAAACAACTGAAATAAAACACACCCAGTCCCAAGAGCGGTTCAATATATGGATGACTCAATCCAGAGCCCAGTACCGCGTGGGCCTGTCCGGCGGCGACGGAGCGCCTCTCCACACTCCGCCTCCCGCCGCCGCCGCCTCCGCCGTTTCACGGACGCGCGCGCTTGCGCTCGCTGGCTCGGCGGCGACGGCGGCGGCGGGTGGGCGGGCGAGCGCGCGCGCGCCCTGTCCGTCCGTCCGTCCGTCCCCACCTGGCAACACGCGCAAGTAACCTTCGCGCGCGGAGGTAAGGTACCGGCAGCGGCGGCGGCGGCGGCGGCGGCGGCGCAACGACCGCGGCCAAGGTGACCACCTGCTCGGCGCGAGACACTGCCCCGTAGCGGGCCCGGCCGCCGCCGCCGCCCGCGCCGCGCCGCCCGACTGGCCGCCGCCGGAAGCGGCCGGCCGGTGGCGCGGGCGGGCGGGCGCACCCCGCGGCGGGGGCGCGAGGCGGGGGGGGCGGGGGAGGGCCCGCACGCGCCGTTGCGAGTGGCTGCCACCGCCCCCGCCGTGCGCTCCTCACACCTGTAAGATGGCCTTGAAGAAACTACTTGATGGGATTGTTTCTTTTTTTTTATTTTACTAGTACTTGCGTGCCTATAATCAGTATTCTCGTACGAAACTAATGGACGCAACTGGCTGATTTAGTATATTTTAAAATGTATTTAAACATGCGCATATTTAACAAAAATATATTCAGTTATATAATATTATAAATTTGCTGTATACAATATTACAGTATACTATAAATTTCCATAACAGAGGAAAAAATATAAAGAAAAATAACTACACTCAAACATCAAAATATTATAGTTACATCGATTTTTTTTTCTCACAGTAAGTAGCGGGTTTTAATTCATCGGCGATTATAATAATGATTCATTGTTTTCCTCTGATGAGAATATATTTGTATTTAGCCATCATACGTCCCGCAAAGGTCAATTCGCCTCGGCGTTATCAGATCCCGGGGTTCCTAGTCAGTCACCCAACCAGGATCCCGCGATGTCTCGATTTCGCTGAACATTCACGACTTCACGTAATAAACGAATTCAACTAGCGACGCAGGTTTCGCGGTCGTGGCCTTTCAGTAGAACCATCCCAGCATTCGCCTTGATGACCGAGGAAAACCACGAACACCACCGTCAGGATAAGGAAAATTAAACCCGGGCCTCCTGAATGAGAAGTCAATTTCGCTTGATTGTCACTTATTTGACGCTTCGTTTCGCTTTTGTTGACGAGTAAGACTGCATTCCAAATAAAAGGAAACCATTTTCACTGGAAATAAATAAAATTTGGGTATAAGAAATACGAATTTAGAAACAATGCTGTGAATGACAGAATGACAAAAAAAGTATCTCTGAGTAAGTATCCAAGGTTTTGTGTATTCCATGTTTCAGCTGCTTTGAATAACAAAAAACAACGTAAGAGAACAGAAGCGAATATCAAAGCAAAGATGCTATAATGAATTGTGTGATAGTATGTTCCGAAGTCGCCGCCTATCAGATGCCGTTTGCACAGTCTCAGCTACGGGATTCCTGGTTATCGTACTACACGAGCTTTTAAATGGCCGACTAAGCCGCAAGGGCGTTCTCAGCAACCTCCAGGCCTCCGTTTCGCAGAGGTCTCAGGTTCAATCCCCTGCACCGACCGGTTCCAGTGGATTTTTCTTCGGTGTCTTTTTCGTTGAATGCCGAACGCCTTGCGGGTACCGTAATACTGATATAGCGCCCTTTGCCTCTCAGTTTAATACTTCCCACGCCTCATGATAAATAGTTTTGTACATAAAATATGCTAGCAGTAAACGCTGTACATGTCCAATTAATTTTTATAATCTTTGAAGGTTAAGAACGTGATTAAGAGAAACTCACATACATTACCACTAAGACTGTTCATAAAATATAAATGATCATTCCAAGATCCATATCATGATCAAGATTTTCCATCACCGATATTTGCGTATTATTTACAATTTCTCTACATTTAAATACCTACGCAAATAGTTTTTAAAACAAATTCACTAATATTGTTTTTCCTCTCATGAATTTCCGTTTTCATCTTATGTCCTCCTGACTTCTTCTGGACATGAAATTTGTATCTTCTAAGGAAACAAGACTCATCTTCATATATTTTTCATGTCCCAAGAAAACAAACTTACATTTCTTCTGATTAAGAACTTTAATTTCGAACACTTTCTTTCCGGTATTCTAAATAAGAAAATCAGGAAATTATATAATAATGAAACGCATACCAGATTGACGATTAACATTCGTTTTCCATTAGAGATATTCCCCATTCGCACAGTCAGCAACCTGTGACAACTTTCTACGTCATGTTTCCCGAAACCCGACCTGGAAAAAAGAAAAAAAACGATGCTTCTGGAATGCTCCTAACGAGCCACGTCAAGCAGAAGGAATCTGCCGAGAGGTCGTGTCCAATATAAAAATGGCGATAGCTCGCGGGACTGTCTGCATTGATTGATTGTTAGTGATTCCGGGCGCGTCAACTGCAAGGGTTATTAGTCCCGTAAGTGTAGTCCGTGTTTTCGTCGGGAGGTGGCGATGATGGCGAGATCTGGCGCCGACCTACCATCGGCTAGCAGGGTTTTCCTCAAACAGGTACCAGTGGGGCACCGTCCCAACCGGGACAAGCTCTAAGTCCCCGACCGCTCTCTCGGCATGTGTGGTAGTATAGTGCATGTTAGAGTAAATGGGTGTAAGGGGTGAGGATAGGACAAGGAAGAGGATGAAAATATAGCGCGCGGTCCGTTGCCCGTTTGTTAGGGTAGTGCTCCTGCATTCGCCTGGTGTTGATCGGAGAAACCAAGAAAAACTACCGATCAGAGCAGTCGACCACTAGAATTCTCTTCCAGACAGCGACTGAATTCTGACAAGCAAGTAGTGTCGAAAATTCCGCCGCCATCGGGAGTCGACTCTAAGACCACCCGGTCAGAGGCACTGCAATGACATCAAATGATGCTCTGAGCCACCTCTCCCGGTGACTGCCTGCAGGTTTCCAGGAAATTGGCAACGTTAGTTAGGATTAAATCTGTGCAGCAAAAAGGAGAGACGACACGGATCATTGACGAACACGAGCGCTGTTCGAATGGTTCCGCAGGCAGAGACGAAAATAACATGGACGTGCCTCAGCCTTCCACGTGCAGGCATTCGACACCTCCAGCCGTCGAGGCAAACGAGATACGATTGCACGGATTCTCCGCTTTAACGATGTTCCAGATGTAGAAAGGATAATCACGGTATCCATGGTCGTGAGATCTATTGAAATATTATAATAATACCAAATCAACATAGATTTTATACATAAGGGTTGTTTTGCGAACATAAGGTTCTCAAGAACATACGATTCAATTTTTGTTCAATTCGCAAGTGTACAGGACGAAAGGTAGAGAATTCTATGCAGGATAATTTATTTATACACTTATATGTGCAATGTGCCTTTTAGGTTCGAATGATAATTTTTTTCTTTCTCGCCCTTACTTCGTAAGAAGAGAACGCATTGTGGATAGAAAAACGGCAAATTTTCGTCTCATTGTGAGGCGCTGGTAACGAATACTAGATAAATCGTTTCTTATACACAGTAAATTGCTGCATTTAACAAGCTGTGCAGTCAGAATTGATGTAAGTATGATGTCGCAAAGCCGGTTGATGCATAACACCGTCCAACAGATGCCCTGAGCCACCTATACTGCGATTTTCGTAACTTTGTCCCTGACAAGAATCAGCTGTTCACGGTTTCATCCAATAGGGATCTTGAGCGTCACCACAGTGACGTCACTGTCGCGAAATATAAGCTCCCGATTGGATGGCAGTGAAACAGCTGATTCCTGTCAGGGACAAAGTTACGAAAATGGCAGTATAAGCCGATTATTTCTGTTGCTCCTCGAGACCAGCGAGCAGCGGGCGCAGCAAGAAGGACGCGTTCCGTTCGCTCACTCGTCCGGGACAGAAAGCGAGCGCTTCCCGAGGCGATTTTAGGAGCCGTCGCGTGCGCGCAGAGGGGGGCGGGGCCTTTTTCCTATCGCGGGGGGACGGGACTCCTGTGTCGCCCTGCGACGCGCCGATAAGGACTCTAAAATTGGCAGCGGTATTTATAACCGGCGCGGCGGGGGACAACTTTCGCCGCGCGCTCCGCCCCTGACGAGCGGTCGACACCTCCGCCTCCGCCGCCGCCGAGGCTGTCGCCGCCCACCTGACGCAATGGAACGCGCCCGGGGCGGACGGGGCGAGCGGCGGGGGCGGGGCTGCAGTGCGGGCGGCGGCGGGGGCGGCGGCAGGGGTAGCAGCGGCGGCTGGGGCGGCGGCGGGGCTGGGGAAGAGGGCGGGGATGGAGGAGAGTGGCGGCGGGGGCGGCGGCACGCTGCTTTCCACCCGCGCTGCCGTGGGGGAATCTTGTGGGCTGCGCAAAAGGGGTTCAGGGCGTCACTGTCAGTCACTGACAGAACACACGGACCGAGTCTGTTTTGTTTGTTTTCGCTGGTTTTAGATGGGTCATGTCTATATAAATATGCTTATAGCTGAAGTGAAGGTCGGTGCCAGTTTTCACCTTCCAGCGAGAGAGAAACAACAATTAAATACATTAATACTTCAAGAATCTTTTGAGCATTTCAGAAAGTATAATACAGTAGAAGCACATGGACATGTAGAAAAACATTCGTGCTAACGAAATTCTATTAGTAATATTTTGACCTAATTATAAAAAGTTACTACATGGATGATCATTGTAACGAAATACCGACACAATTCACATTTTTAACACTTCGAATTTCTGTTCATTATTCAAAAGTATCCGCAACTTACACAGTTTATTGAAAGCTATTAAGAGACTTTATTCAATTAAATCAGTTAGCTTTTCTTTCTTCGAAAATCCATGAATATAATTCTCGTCAGAATTTTGCGAATACAAAATATTAATTTATTATCATTGATTTGAAATTAAATTACATATGTCGGGGCACTCGTGGGTTCTCGATACATTTTGCTTCGACTCGGAACAGAATAGTGACACAGCCATTCAGAAACAGTACAGAGAATCACGAGAAGCCATCACACCTACGTGGTTACCAACATCAAAGGAGGACAAATAATTGTTTTGCATCTTTTTATGATTTACCAAAACAAAATCAAACATAATTTATAGTATTGAACATTCCATTAAAAGTGCGGGTGCATTAATTTATTATTACAATTAAATAAGTCTTCTAAATAAAGAATTGTGATGTTATTTAAACTAAACTAGAATTTCATTAAATAGTTCAAGTACAATTGACGAACTTGACGAGCGACATGAAGAAGGCATCTCATAGCAAAGGAAAGAAAGAATACTGTTCTCAAATTACTATACGTGGGAAACAGCCTGGTGTTCATGTCATGACTATCACCTTTAAGATGTTAAAAAATTGTTAACTCATCATCCTGTTTCGATGAATGAAAAACTCTTTGCTCCCATTTCTCGTATCGTCAGTCGTGTCTCTCAAAGCAACAAAAACGGGCGGCGGACAAAAAGAATTAGGCAAATAAAAATTATTAACGATTAACTACAATAATACACAGAAAGTTAAGGTATGAAAATCTTTCCAAAGCAAAATAATAAACACATTTACCAAATCGGTATCTTTTCCTTGTGTCGTCCGAAAAAGCGACAACATACTAAACATTAAGATCACATAGGCGAATGACTGCAACTTTCGCCATTCTCCCAACGTTCTGGCATCAGTTTCTCACACAAGAGGCAGCAAACGCTACTGCCGCCAAAACGAGGTGTGGTCATGACTTGTGTGTGGGCGATGTCTCCAACTCTTCCTAAAATGGCCAACCGGTCGTGCACGACACGTCTGCTACCCCACATACGAATAAGCACGGCTACCCCGAGGCACACGTCCGAAATACCAGAGAACCGTCATAAAGTCTTCGCAGGTATGGGAGAGTGGAGGAGAGGGAAAAAAAAAGCGAAGTGAAGAAAAACGAAATAATGACAGGGCTTGGCGAACGGCCGCTTCCGGGCGCGGCGCAGGTGGTGGCAGTGGCGACGTGGCGACGGTGGTGAAAGTGACGTAGTTAGAAACGGAAGTTCAGTTACAGAAGAAATGTGGTAGTTGTTCTGTTGTTGAAGAGATGTAGTTGTTCTGTTGTAGAAAAGGTGGAGTTGTTCTCTTGGAGAAGAGGTGGAATTGTTCTGTTGGAGAAGAGATGGTAGTTCGTTCTGTTCGTTAGAAGAGATTGTAGTTGTTCTGTTAGTAGAAGAGATGCGTAGTTGCTCTGTTGTAGCAAGAGATGTGAGTTGTTCTGTTGCAGAAGAGGTGGAGTTGTTCTGTTGTAGAAGAGGTGGAGTTGTTCTGTTGTAGAAGAGGTGGAGTTGTTCTGTTGGAGAAGAGATGTAGTTGTTCTGTTTGTTGAAGAGATATAGTTGTTCTGTTGTAGAAGAGATGTAGTTGTTCTGTTGTTGAAGAGATGTAGTTGTTCTGTTGTAGAAGAGGTGTAGTTGTTCTGTCGGAGAAGAGGTGGAGTTGTTCTGTTGGAGGAGAGATATGGTAGTCGTTCTTTTGCAGAAGAAATGTGATAGTTGTTCTCTTATAGAAGAGATGAGGTAGTTGTTCTGTTGTAGAAGAGATGTAGTTGTTCCGTCAGAGGAGAGATGTGGTAGCTGTTCTGTTGCAGAAGAGATGTGGTAGTTATTCTGTTACAGAAAAGTTAGTAGTATCTAACATCGAGATGTGTAAGTTGTTCTTTTATAGAATACATGTATTGTCTCCGAAATAGGTGTAACATGGGGTAACGAGATGCAGTTGTCCTTCCCCAATAATGGTGATTTTGCTTAGTTGTGAACATTCAATGGATTTCCAAATATTGGAAAGGAGACACCTGCCTCCCCTTGCCCCACCGCAATATTTTGAGAACCAATGCATTTTCACAATAATATAAAATGGTAGGTAGAATTCTCATTCCAGCCCACGAAATAACACTGAAATGGTTCTCGGGAGCACCAGGTCCCGTGCTGTGTCATGGGAACGAAGGCGGCTTTCTACTAATCAGCGTTTCGACGGGGGGCGACGCTGTTTGGATCAAGCGACTGTGTCGCACAGGGGATTAGCACAGCGCTCGTCGCATCCCGGGAGACAAATTTTTTCCGCTGGAGGAAATGTTCTAAGGCCAGCAACTCATCAGTGACATTTGGCCCTCGAGCTCAGAGAATTTTATGTGATGTATGTGTATGTGCTGGGGGGAGTGTTTAGCTCACGTAATTTTTGTATAATAATAATAATAATAATAATAATAATAATAATAATAATAATAATAATAAACATAATTATATCTACTGGTCAGCAGCATCAAAAATATTGCAGTCGAGTGGGCAGAAAATGGGTCCCGGAGCAGCAAAAATTGGCTGTTCTGAAACATCACTCCTTCCCTCCGCACATGTCATGAACCTTGTAAGTACTGCCGCATTGAGTATGACAATTTAATATTAACATTGGATATTAAAAATTGGGGATTAACAAAATCATAATATGAATCATAAAGGAGGGGCATCGATTTCGACTGGAAAACGCAAATATATTATACTTGCATTTTGCAGACAAAATCGAACCCTTCCTTGGAGTCTTCCTGTGCCATTATGTAATAAATGTTCATTTCCCCCTAAAACATAGATTGTTTATTATTACATTTGCTAGTTACTTTTCACGCTTATCTGTCCATTACAAATATCTTTTTTTGTATTTGAATAAAGAATCAATAAGGAAAGGATTATATATCAATAAGGAATCAACTTCTCATGGACTTAGGGGCCGTCCATAAATTACGTAACGCATATTTCAAATATTTTCAATACTCCCTACCCCTTGTAACGCACTTCCCCATTTCTATGTAACTCGTAACGCTGCTTCAGACCCCCTCCCTCCCCCTTTAGCGTTACGTAATTTATGGATGACCTCTTATCAGAACTGGACAGCAATCTAGTGCATCGCATTAATCCGAGAAACTTGCACTAGATTCGTATCGGTTTCTCGAGCACTGGTTATTTATTTTCAACAACTACCCGTTTCATCCGATTGCTAGGCGAACTTCACAAAGAAACAAATGACTACGTTACACGAGCTAAAAGGTTCCTATCTGCACTTTCCTGCCATACTGCTGTTGGTCATATACTATATATTTTATTAGTTGTTCATATCACATGTTAATAGATTGTTCTGTGTGATTAATGCAAAACCTAAGGCAGCAATGTCGAACAAGGAGGAAAAAACGTTTCTATGTTACACCGCGTGCGACGGCGGCCGTGGCGGCCGCGCGCGTGGTTCCTTCCGAAAGCCTCCGTGACCCAGTTCGCAGGCGGCGGCGGCGGCGGGGCCTCGGGGCCCACCGGAAGCGCCGCAGACAAACACGGCCGAAAGCCGCGCGCCCGCGAGGCAGCCTTCGCAGCCGCCCGCCCGCCCGCCCGCCCGCCCGCCCGCCCGCCCGCCCGGCCACGCCGCGCCGCGCCGCGCCGCGCGCAGGTGGCCGCCAAACACCTCCGCCGAAAACAGAGCCTCTCCAAGGCGTTGTGCGGACTAAGTGAGATTAATGATGCGCGGGCACAGGATAATCTCTTTTCAAAACAAATAGCTTCTTAATGCTTCCGCTGGAGAAAGGCAAAAACTTTATATCTGAAATTTTGGTACGGTTTCGCTCACGATTCCTGAAATTTGTGAAGGGAAAGGTTTTCAGTAATTTCTGATCAGTAAACCGCTCATCAATTCAGGAAAAAAAAAACACTCATCAGTTCGAGACAAAATCCCCATAATATTAATTTCATTTCGGCCAGAAGTATATAGGCTTCCCCAAAGCTAAATGTCCTCAGAGGTTTGGTGATTGAAAATCATTAACCATTAAATACAATTATTAATAGTATACATTAATGCCTTATCACATTCAATGCATGTGACTCAATTTTAACAGAATATTATAAAGGTAATGAAAATTGTAAACATTTATCAAAACGAAAGCTATTCAATAAAATCAAACTAAAGCCAAACTAGTGATGCTAAAACAGATTGTACTTTCTCGCCCGTATTTTCACGCCAAATTACGAGAAATGTACTCGAATTTTCGAAAAATGGTACATGTTCTTCATTCAAAATCTATCTTTAAGGATTAGATTTCATTAAGGGAAAACTTTTTTAACTGTAATATTTTTGTTGTAGGAAGGAATCCGAAAGAATTTTGAACTTTTGAAATTTTCTGAAAATCGGAGATTTTAACGAACATGAGACCTGCACCTTTCTCTTAAACGTCCTTCACACTGTCCAACAACAACATCTAATCAAAAACGATGGACCCTTTTTTTATTGGAAAATGTCCAAAGGGCTTCATGTAAAGTACCCACTAAAATTAAAACATCGGTTTCAAATTCAACAGGCGACGACATCAGTCAGATCGATTGGGGAATATCAAGTTTAGAGAAAATTGGCTCAACGGTTTAGCCGCCAGCGTTGTTCGTAGACGGACTGACGGGCAAACAGACGTTTTGCCGCCCATCAGTTTTTCGCTATCAAGGACCCACAACACATGGATTCTGGCTACACCGCGTGTTAGACGATTTTTTTCTACGTTGAGCAGCTGGATTTATCCAATTTTGCGTTACCAGGGCCCAGCAATAAGAGATTTTTCTGCCGAAAATTCGCCGTTTTTTTTCGTCTCTACTTCGTAGCGAGAAAGTAAAAATAAACATGTAAAGAAATCAGAATAAGGAATTGCGGGAAGGAATCTGGTTCAGAGACTATACCTGATACTGGAAATGTGTACCATGCCACAATAAATATGAAAACCTCCATGCTATTCCCGAGATTCGAACTCATAGCTTTGATGTAATACATCTTGAGCGCAAGTTCCAGCACGGCTTTTTCATTGATTATTGTATGTATACTTATTCATTTGCATTTTCTCTCTCGACGTCCCATATGTGAACTTTTACGTGGCGCAGACATTCTGAATGAAGTAAAACTCTTTAAAAGCGTTTAAAAATCATAACTTCCTTAAAAGATATGTTACTGTACGCTCCACTTGGCGCAGGCGAACACGCAATGGACTGTCGATAAATCGTTTGACGTAGACAGGTTCGAGCCTTCGAACTGAACAAATGAATAAAATAAAGCGTTCTTTTCACTTTTACATGATATTAACTTCCATCATAAAGGCTCTAGCCGGATAAGATGGTAAAAAGTGTCCCCGCTCGAAATCGAACAGTGAATCTTTCTTGAGGATTGTGACAACGAAATTTTGCCACTGAAATTTTGCAGTACTGACCTTCAAAAAAAGAGAAGAATTAGTTTAGAAGAAGCTTCGTAATAACGATTACCATTCCCCTTTCTTACCCCTTAAGCAAAATTTAAGTGCACAATCATTCAGTTTTCTGTGAAAGTCTTGAACTCACATGGAGAAATTCAGGAGTGAATCAGAGTTTTGAAAGTGCAAGAAAATTGCTATCAAATGCATTATGATTTATTTCGTTATTACAATTAGGTTCTTCATATCTGTATATCTTATTTGAAAAATATTACCGAGAGGTAGGGGAAGAATGGGGCCTTTTGGTGTAAGACACAGTTCAGTTTAAGGTGACCTCCGGCTCCAATGAAAATTTCGAAAAGGGCCCCGTATCCCTTAGTAATAAAAATATATTTCTGTACATATGTTCAATCTCTGCTCTCGTCCTTATGTAACCTGACCATATGGGGAATTGTTTCACATTTAGGATAGAGACAATCCTGTACATAGTTCAACATAAAATGTATTTATCAATTGTTTTATTGTTACAATTTAATTCTCCCTGCAGTATGTTTTATTTACATTCTAGTATATGGTATGTGTAAATAAAAAAGCTTAATGGCGTAGGGGAACCCAGAAATATTCTTGGAGCCCCCTTCCTGTTTTCGGCGTTGCACGCCTCCGAAGGGAGGAGTGGGGTCAGCGGATAGGGCAGCGCACACACAGTGAAGCGTGCAGACCATGGCCGGCGGGTGGTGCACGGGGGGGGGGGACCGAGAGAGACGGGGGGTCGGAACTAAAATTACCTACGATTTTTTACAATAGACCCCACACACCTTTTCCTGTCTAATAATTGACAGAGATGTATAACTGCCCGGGCAAAGTCGAGTTACTTCCGCTATACTTTTACAAATACAGATAACACTTCCAACCAACCTCCTGGTGAGGCGGAAAATAATTCCCTAATATTCTGAGTGACTGTCGAAAGGCTGAAAGCCTTAAGTGGAATGTGATACTGTTAAGTAAATGGAATCGCGATAAAAAAAATCTTATCTAGCTTATAAGTCCACTTTATGTTAAGACAGTGTAAAATCAATCACATATAAATGTTGATTTATTATTTTCTAACGCTTGTGTGTGTGTGTGTGTGGGTGAGTGGGTGTGAAGTCAGCCAGGTTGCAGTTGCAAATGCCAGACCACCGTCAAGTGCTGCTATCTGTGGGAGCGTCGTGCAACTACTCAGCAGCTATGGCTTTTTCAGCACGATGAATGAACCCAAGAATGCTAATATTAATTGCAAGCTATCTCAACCCTCTTTTCATGGAAGTATCTAATAATTTAATAATTTGTATGTGCAACAGAGATAACTGCAACCATATTTGTACATTATGTGTATGATTCTTTGCTGAAATGTTCAGAACGAATTGGGAAAAATAAATTTTTCGGACTGCTAGTAATCTGGAAAACGATCTTTTTGCTGCTTTGTTTTACGTCCGTGTAATGCGACATATTTTATTATTCATGTTTTGTAAACAAAAATAAAAATAAGTCGATTATTACTCTGTTACCACAGTGTGGATTTTGGGGGAAGTTAAAACAAATAAAGAAGTATAAATCAACAGTGTCCATTTGGTTAAGGAAATACGAAAATTAACAGTAACATTACTTCAACAAAAACTACTCTATATATTAAGAAATGTCGTTTTTGTTGATTTCTTACTGTACGAAACAGTGAAACGACTTTACAATTACATGTCTGTAAAAGTGCATTCCAGAGCTGAAGCGTTGCCAACTAAAGACTACGTCCATATTACTTCAAAAAAATGTTTAACGACGACTAATATACACTTGTTTGAAAATATCCTTCATTTTGTTTCCCAGACAATCGGTCCAAGACTTCAATTATCTTCAATGTCTCAAATATTACGACTAAATGGCACAGCAGTCGCCTACTTTCAAACAAACAAATGCATAACAGAAATGCATATCACACAACTGTAACCAAAGACAGTCGCATATATTTCCACCACTGATTCGCACTTCTGCAAAGCCAGCAGCTGCATTTACACAGCCCCTCTGTGCCCACTTGGCAACCTCCTCCTGCATCCGCACTATTAACATCTCCGTCTAATGAAATAACGCACTCTAAAAGCGCTCTCGCCGCGTCGGGAAAACCCCCGTGGCAGTGGCGACGGGGCCAAGAAACGCAGCGCAGCTCGTGGGAGTTCAGCGACAGTGAAATCGGCCAAGTGGGGCGCACACGTGCCTCCGGGCTGCGTGCCCATCCCACCCCGCCCCTGCCGCCGCCCCGACCTGCCCTGTGCCAGTCTTCACCGCCGACTACCCGCCCCGCCCCGCTCCATTATACCCTGTCCCGCCACGGCTCATCCCGCCCCGCACCACGTCAACGTGAGCCGCTGCCCCGCCCAGCGCCACCCTGCTCCTCGCCAACCTGAGCCGAAGCTGCCCCGCCACGCCACGTCTCGCCCTTCCCCGCCTCGATCTGCCCCGCCTCTCCCCGCTCCGCCCCATCTCGCCTCGCCCTGCCTCGCCTCCCCACTTTGAGCCGCCACCGCCGCCGCCGTCCCGCCCCGTCTCGACCTGTCCCGCCTTCACTCGTCCCGTGCGAACCTACGCCGCCGCCACCCCGCCCCGCCCCGCCCCGCCCCGCTCCTCCCGCTCCACCCCGCCCCGTGACAACCTGCGCCGCCGCCGCCGCCGCGCCGCACCCTCCTCCCGCGGTTTCGCGATGCAGCTGCTGCGCTCCTATTCGACAGACGTGCGAATTTTTTTTTGTCCGTACCGGAAGTCGGGGTCCGCCACCTGCCGCGGCGCGGGTGCGAATACGCAGCGGTGGAGGTGGAAGCCGAGGAGGTGACGGCGTAGCGGGGCGTGCGACAGTAGCGGGAGAGGCATTCGCTAACGGTTGAGCTTCAGGGTTTGGTCAGGTGGCACTGAGTGATTGAAAATGAGAAGGTGATTATGGATGAGGAGAGGAGATGGCAGGATACGATAGACTAGTCAAATATATCTGACTCAGAAAAAAGTTCCGGAAGTTTTTTTCAACGGTTCTATATGTTTTTGTGGGTGATGAATCCGAATTTGATGTTTTTCACCTCAAAAAAGTTCGGCTTTGCAGAGAAAATTGAAAAAAAGCTCTAAAACTTTCGCCCTGTTTTTATTTTTTCGCTTATATCTTTAAAACTATGCGTTTTATGGAAACAATTGTTATTTAAAAAATTAAAGTAGATAAAATTTCCAACAAAATGCATACATTAACTTTAAATTTCTGAAAAACGGTTTAGGCACTAGAGCACGATGAGAAACGGTTACTCTTTGGGCCTCTGGCCAAAGCCGGAGAATTGCTCTTTCCAGCCAGCCTATCTCGCGGCGGCGCTCTAGTTTCACTTAAGCCACTGTTGATTTCTGGAGAATGGTGGTGATAAGTAGATCTCCGAATTTTAGGCCAAAAAGTGCTGATTTAGGCTCCTAAAATAGCACCAAATTTATTAATTTAGGCGCTATTAGGTATGGAAAGTAACGTTGTAGGCACTTACTACAGGTTACTACATGATTAAAGCAGGCATTTAAAAATCATTAGAAAAGTAATCATTAAATGAGTAATTAAAATATGACAATTTATCAAAATTCTTACTTTTGATAGATTTAGGCAAAATAATATAAAAATGGGCTGCAGCTGCCGTTTGTCTGCCGCCCATTTTAATATTATGTATTAAAGTGTAAAATATCTAATAGTTACCTAAAAGTATTATTATAAAATATCTATTAGTGCCTAAAATTTCAGAAGATCTACGTCTTCATCATTCGTAAACATCTTCAATTTTTTTCCACTATCTCCTAAAGGAACTAAATAGGCATTTGTCCTAAAATCCGAGGTCTAGTGATGAGGCGCTGAGGACCTGAACAGTAATTGAATGCGATGGGGGGAGGTGACTGATTCAGCGTTGGAGAGGGTATAATAACTAAGATATTTAGACCGAATCCAGTGGTAACAGACAGCAGAATGCAAAGGGTGAGAATGTCTTATCCGTACACGGAAATCCTCTCAACGCACACTTTCCTTACTTTCAATTGCACGGCTTAATGATATGTTTATTATTGAACATTTTCAAATTCATTTTAATTTCTTTTGGACGTTACAAATGTCTTTAATGAAGATTAATTACTAGAACTCTTCATGACAGGCAAACATCAGTATCATTCAGGTGCTTTCTTCCAGTTGCTCAACGTTTGCATGCCGTGACGTGACCAATAAAATGTTCCAACATTACATCTAAGATTCACAATCTTCCAGTGATTTTGTACTAATTAAAAATCTATTTTGAAACACATAAAAACAGATAATACCATTATTGATATTGAAAAAAATGAAAATAATTTTCAACATACAATTATGTATTTTAAAAACTCTCTATCATGCACGTAACAATACTAATCAGAAACATATTGATGTTTCGAAAGACCATCGATACATTGAATTATCGGCTTTTCTTTGCTATCTCTAATGACAGAGACTTGGGCTGCAGAGTTGGAGATGTAATAGTATCATCCCGTAACCACAGGAGGCTAGGACATTGGAACTATACTAAATTCACCAAACTTTCTCGGGGTGGGGGCAAGGGGGTGGAGCTAACGGAATATTCCACGAAGGCGTCCCGCCGCCGCTGGCATTTTAACGAGGGTTTTTGGATTTGCAAAGTACTGCGGGGACACTTAACATATCTTCCGCGGGGCTCGCGGCAGACGCGCTTGGCACCTGCCGCTGGCGGGCGGCGACAGGGGTGGGGGAAGGGAGGAATGGGGCGAGGGGGGAGGGGAGGGGGGAGGGGTCGGAGGAGAGCGCTCGGTGCGGCTGTGATCCCACTTTCACGCAGTCCGCACAGCTGCGACTTCGGATGTAGAACGAGCGGACGTTCAATCACCCATATTTCAGTCACGCTTTTTTTATACGCTTCTCAAGCTCAAAATGTCCAGCTGACGACCGACCTGTTATAGCAAAGTTATACAGGGGCGCCCGTAGAAATAGTTGCACAGGATGCACTCTTTCCAGTTCGTTATGATAATTTTCTAAGCGTCAATTGTTCCGTTTTTAGATTTTAAAAAATGTAAATTTTAAAATATTCAGTATTTACAAATTCAAATTCGATCTTTGTTTATTCTTCCTAATTCGCATTATTCTCTCATGTTTTCCACAACATTTGTTTTGAAATATTAAATTAATAAAAATACGTGCAAGTACATTAATATAACAATTGCATCAAATTAAATGCACGGATTTTCAATCGATATGTTTTATTCTTTCGACGTATTATTCCATATTAAATGAAGACGTACATTACCTTGCCTTATCTTGGCAAATTTCATGTTGCTCAAAAGAATATTCATGCAAATCCCTTTCTATGCACTGAATATCTCTCTTTAGTGCATATAAATATTTATTTTCAACTAAGAAATTTCAGATTTTTCCTATGTAAAACGTCGGAGTATAAGATAGTCAAGAAATAAGTTCATACATAATTCACAGAAAATAATGATACATAAGATTTACGAGAGATTTGGTCGGGGAATTGAGGTTATGCCCCAGGGTATACAATTCTAAGTACTTGTCAAGTTCAAGAAGGGTCAAGTTGCAAGTCACAAAGAATAACCATGACTCATGGGCTACATTATCGGGTAGTATTCATCAAGTTTTAAAATAAGCATCGAGAATGCAGACGACATTAGCAAACCAGGCGCCGATAAGTTGCTATTGAGATGCCGAAAAAGACTATGGGTCGAGGCAGTAAATGACGCATACGAGATACCGACGAACGAGTACACAGCAAACACACAAAGGCAAGGCACGCTTTCTTTAAGAGAAAGAACTACTTGCGTATGGCTGGCAGGACAATGACCCCACGAACGCATGGAATGCATTTAAGTCAGGTTCGACTGGACTAATACAAAAAGTAAGCACCGGTTCTGAACAGAACAACCAAACAACGATCAATATCTCAGACAGTACAAACAAGTGCCGGCAGGTAGGAGGAATCGCAGAAAGTCAACGGAATAAATTAGACAGGACTGACGCTACAAAACAACACGTACCAAGCGAACAAGGGACAGACGTGTGAAAGGCAGGCTAACGGATGCAAAGGTACCTTCTTACTCTGAACAATCGAGAGATCTTCTAGAATACCCATACACACCAGTGATTCTGAAGTGATTGGATCGTCGAAACCGTAGTGAAAGAATGAACTGAGAATGCGGAAGTTCTGAGAAGTAGCAATGACAGGACAGAAATGTGTTCCTTAACAAACGCAGATGGCACTAAAAACGTGGATGACAGGAAAACTGAAGTTAGTAGAAATACGTAATAAAAAGAAGAAAATGGAATTGAGTTTCGTATGTTCATGCAACCTCTGAATTTATTACGATGACAAGTTTTTTTGCTATAAACACTTGCTTTCCGAATGAAAATGAGTTTGACAATCAAAAGCGTCTTGAACATGCATAAATAATGAGAATGAGATTTACATTTAATCATATTATTAATAAATTAATTTAGTAGGAAGTAATTCAGTTTTAAACTGCTTACAAAAGACAAATGGTACAGTTTATCTCTCTTTAGTAAATAATTCATGGAGAAGAAAAGTCACCTTCCACATACCTCGTGATTAAGGGGTGAATTTCAATGTAAATGTATATTTCCCTCTGTACTCAGAAAGCATGCTCACTTCTGCATGAGAAACAATTTTCAATTACTCAAGCACGATTTTATTATGCGTACCTCACATATTTTGTTTGTTTTATTAATAAACCTATTTCTGCACAATGCTAATTATTATCAATATTTTGTTTTAAAATGTTAAGGTTATCGATTTATTAAAAAAAAATGAAATCTTGTAATGTGTTTCTATGATGAAGTTCGTTGCAGCTAATATTTTTCCTGTGTTTGAATTATTGATATTGAATGCTTGATATTTAATAGGAAATTGACGATCGTTTCAAATATTACGTCACATCGGACATAAATTGAAATCAGGAAACGCTGATGAATTAACATACCTTGACTTCAACTCTTACAAGCCACAGAAGAGGCTACCCAAACAAAAGTGCGCGAAACAGGAGAGGGGAGACAAAGACACTTCTTCTTCTCATGGTAGGCGGTAACTGGCGTGGGATCTCACAACTGTGTTCAATCGTGGTTCTAATACCAATTGCTAAATATATTTTGCGGATTTTCTTTGAGCTTTAGAGTAAGAGTTAAGGGCCGGATAAACCAACTGTGTGTATAAACTATGATAAACAGGGTTATGATGGGTTAATACACTTCACAAGTACATATTCTTGAACATTTTTCTGAATGCTATATTTCATGGATTACTAGTGCATATAAATTTGGCCCTTATCAGTGAATTACGAATCACACTATTACTCTCCTCTGTATTGATTTGAGCAGTGTCATACATTTAGTACCGCTTTCACGTGTTCGTGCGCATGGGCACCCCTGACACAAGACGAAGCGGCGCCGGAACCTCGCCTCGTGTTCGCGTCCTCAGCGGCGTTTGGGGAGGCCTGGGGGCGCCCGTCTGCTGTCTTAGTCTCCGTGGCGCCGCCTGCGCCGCCGGCCGCCGGCCACCTCGCGGGCAATTACCGCGTTTGCGGCCTCTAATTGGCGCCCGCGCCGCAATCACGGCCCCCTCCGGCCCATCCCCCGTCGCCCGCTGCCCGGCGGCTGCGCCCCGCGGCTCGAATTTCCTCTGCCGGCGCCCGCCCCACGTCGATCCCGCGACGCCCCGCTCCTCCCCGGGTCGCCCCGTCCCGCCCCGCTCCGCGCCGCCCCGCGTCCCCCGCGCCGCCCCGCGCCGCCCCGCGCCGCCCCGCGCCGCCCCACCACGCCCCGCGTCGCCCCGCATCGCCCTGTGCCGCTCCGCGCCGCCCCGCGCCGCCCCGCGCCGCCTCGCTCCGCCCCGGGCTGCCCCACCCCGCCTCGCGTCGCCCCGCGTCGCCCCGCATCGCCCCGCGCCGCTCCGCGTCCCCCGCGCCTCCCCGCCTTGCTCCAACCTGCGCTCCCTCGCGCTGCCCCATGCCACCCCGTGCCACCCCGCTCCGCAACGCCCCGCCCACCCTGCCCCACCCCGCACCACTCCTTGCCGTCCCACCCGCACCACTCCTTGCCTTCCCACCCGCACCACTCCTTACCGCCCCGCGCCGCTCAGGGCACCCCTCGATGTAGGGGCGCACTGCAACCCGCACGGCCGGCGGCCGGCTGCTCTGGCCTCGCTTCCGCCCGCGCCGGGGAAACGCCGCAACGCGCCGCCTAGGGGCTGCCAGCGCGCCCTGGGGCCGAGCGCTGCGGCGAGAAGCGGCGGGCTGCAATCCCATTCGCACCACTAAGGCCAATCAGAGCGTCTTCGTTCGGTTCACTCTTCTTTGTGTTGGTAACAAATTCATCTCTGTTGGTTGGGGCACTGGAACTATATTTTTACTGTCTTTTATTACTACGTATACGATTGATAGATTCTTTTCTTTCGGGCACGTCAACTTCAATGGTCAATAGTCCCGTAAGTGTAGTGAACGAATAATTTCGGGAGGAGGCGATGATCCCTTCCCGCTGAATGGTGATCCATACATGGCTTTCGGGTGTGATTTTCATCTCCAGGTATCTCCCCAGTAAGGGCATCGCCCCAATTGGGACAAGCTCTAAGCGCCCAACTAGGTACATGTATGTTTGTATGTATACATACAAACACACACACACACACACACACACACACACACACATATATATATGTATGTATATGTGTGTGTGTATACGTGTGTGTGTACGCGCGCGCGCGCGTGGGTGTATGTAATAGGGGAGGCTAGAATATGGGAGAAGAAGGAAAGACATCGCGCGGTCCGTGAACCGTTTGTTCAGGTACTGCTCCAGCAGTCATATGAGTCTTGTGGAGAGAAACGAGAGGAGATCAAAGCAGCTGCTAGAATTCTCCTCCAGACAGCGGCTGAATGCCACCTAGTTAGTATCGAGCTGTAGCTGGTATCGAAAATCCACCAGCATAGGGACTCGAATCCTAGGACCTCCCGGTCAGTCCCTGCAGAATCCGCATCAGTGCTCACTCAGGCGGTCCGTAAACTGGAGGAAGTTCTGTAATACATTTCCACAGAAAATCTCGTACCTTGGACCTATAAAAACCGAACGTAACAATCAACTTAACTATCAAGTTAAGGCAATTCTTCAAATAATAAAGATACAGACATAAGAACATATGATGAATTAGCATTCCAACCATACTGTTGAAACCCAAACTTTCCATTTGTATTCAAACAATTTCAATAATAACTACGATAAAAATATCTATCAACAACAGAATTTTGTATTCTTAATATCTAAACTTCCAGAGAAACGAGAACAATCTCAATGGGTCGTGGAGACCTAAGCGTGGAGGAGGAGAAAAAATACGTAATAATAACTTCTGCATCCACAGTGTTGGGACTTGGGCGTACTTAAACCTATCACACGAAAAAGTTCCAGCGATAAAATTTCCATATTATTGCCGCTTACTACTTCCTTTTCTAATTTTCACCTCTACGACAAGAGTTAATACGATATTAGTAAGCCCTCGTTAACTAGGCTAAACGGAGCATTCGTGACGAACTGGCATAAAAAGATATGGACATAGCTTCCATGTATTCTTTGTATTAGTCACGCTGAAAGAACTTTTCTCGGCACTAAATAACCTGCAAGTTGCAGAGCAGGAAAGCACACGTAAAGTTTCAAAATATATCAAATTAATACAAACTTCAAATATATAAAATAAATACAAAATATTTAATTATATTCTTTCAATTATGTTCCCGTTACTTTCTCGGCCATTTCCGGCACTTCTGACTTTCTCTCCAACCAACACTTCTGGAATCTTCGATCTCCACGTGATATTTCTGAACATTATTGAACTTTGGAAATTACTAATAGTATGTGGTTCTTGAGCCCTGATAGTTCAATAACGAACCATGTAATGATCAAATTTTCAGCTCTATATTTCGCTTTAACCAGGGCTACAACAAAAATACTCGTTTTATTGCTGTTTAAAACAATTCTAATATATGTGATTTTCCTTCGTTTTGCAGGAAGGGATGGAATTGCTATGCGACTTTTATAAAATATTACATCTTGTTTGTCTTCACAATAATATTCTTTATATTTAAAACACTGAAGGTGGTTTTTTCAGCTTTCTAATTAAATTTCCTCATTTTTGTTTTAAATTTAAGCTAGTGGGCTCCATATGTGTTTTCGTTTTTTAATATCAAACGGTTGTAGAGAATAAACAATACATTTTAATAATATCGTAAAATTAATTGAATGAACATTATCTGCCGTCAATTGTTCGTTAGGTCGTTGGCAGTCTCAGATTTGTGCGTAGGAAGTTATAGTTAGCAAGGCGAAGATAAGGAGATCACCGTCGAACACACTTAGAACATTTATCAATGGAAGAAGATTCACTCCTGCGAACTGAAACATTCACTTGAACTATTATTTGAGCTTATCACTTGAACTATTATGGAGTTTCTCAGTCCCTCCTTTTGGATTTAGTGACATTGTGCGAGAGCGGTAGATACGTTGGTGCGGCGACACCGCTATCGTAACAACAAAGGTCCGCGACTGACGGTCGTTTTCGAAACCAACAGCTGTCAGATAAAGAAATGTGTCTCGAGAGAAAGTAAAGAAAAAACATGTTATTTCTAGCTCGAGAAACTTGTGGTTGAAACGTGATTGCGCAAAAAGCTTTGTTGACGTACATGTTGATAAGACGTATTCCGTAAAAAGGTAAACCTTTTGACGTCATTCGCAATCATTATGGGTACACGGTAGAAAAAAAATCTCAAACAAAATGAGGAAATGTATAAGAAAATAGAAATGCGCTTGCAAATGCGGGGTCTTATTAGTGTGGCAATATTCTCATTACGAAATATCTTGTCAAATTTCAAATCACTTCATTTTCATGTTTTTCTTTTTTCTCATCAAATATGTATACATTCCTTATGCCTGCATTCCAGGATACCAGGTGTGCTCAACCTGTGCCCAGCGGACCGCAAGAGGCCAGCCGATGTGTTTTCCGCGGCAGGCTGGTAGTCAAAAGCAGAATAATATTTAAACAGACTTTGCAAAATAAAACTTATCACTGAATTCCACATTTCTTCAACAGAATTTTATACAAGTCTCGAGAATGTCTGCCGCTACGTTGTGACAAAAAGTTCGCTTACCGGACTGCTCAGTAAGGTGTCAATTAATGTGTGGCCTATGGCGCCTAGGCAATTGACATTCTTCGCATGATTTTCGATCGTGGAAATAGAGCAGCACAGACTAGGTCGTATTTCACAAAAAGAAAAAAGTTTCAAAACAGAAAACTCAAATGAGTACAAAATTTGTTGTACAGTTTATTATGACCAGGGCTCGCATTCTTATGGCCTAAAAATTCTTTGAAAATGACCTATAAAATGACTTAAAAGAAGAGGAAAATTATCTATACAATGACTTACAAATTAGACGAAATAGTCTAATGTTTTTCTAAATAATCAAAACATTTTAATTAAAATGTTTATTTACGCAATGAATTTTACAGTTTAAAAAAATTATTTACATAACTGTATCTTTATTATAATTTTAAATAAATAATTCATAATTTTGCACAAAATCAGCTGAACGATTTAGCCGCTAGCATTGTTCACAGACAGGCAGGCAGAGGGACGGACTGTCAGATACATTTTGTCGTCATTCGATATTTCGGTATCAAGGATCCACACAACATGGATTCTGGACACACCATGTGTAACAGGATTTTTCCCCCAAATTTACCAACTGGATTTATCCTCTTTTCCGTTACCAGGGCCATGTAGTAAGAATTTTTATGCCGAAAATACGCCGTTTTTTTGCAGCATTAAATAAATTTCTCTCTACTCCATAGCTAGTGAGTAAAAAGTACTAAAAAAGGAAAACAAAATGCCTGGTGTGATATCGTGACATTTGATTTTCTATCAATACTAACTAAATGAGTAGTTGCCCCTAGGAGGGATCTAACCAGGAAAAACCTATTTTTCCAGAAGAGGCAAAAAAAGGTTTTCTGTATACTAAACTACAAATTAGAAGCAAAAAGAGCACACATATACGAGTCTACACTAAACAAAAGATTTACGTCAGATTTTACGTGATGTTTATTGTATTTCAATTTTCTTTAACGAAAATAATCATAGATTACTGGAAAACAGATCTAACCACGTTACAAGAATTGTGATATATTATCAAGAATGAATTATTGACATATGAACATTCAACTTACATAATGAACACAAAAACTACAATAGAATATAACACATTTAGCAGAGAATGACCAAAGATCGTTAGTAATATAATGGAATTTTCATAAATCGCTCGGTGTTCTAGAGGGATACATGTATACATCAAGCAAATATCAGTAGCAGGGTAGAAAATTGTACCCACTCACTAAAAAGTCTTAGAATATTAGTTCAAAACATTTTTTCATTAGAATAAAGCTATGCACTTCCAGTTTGTAGAAGTCTTGATACAACGTCATCCTTATACCTTCTGAAATACAGTTTCATTTATGTTTTATTATTCATTGGTAAACATTAACATACCAAAAAATAATGATACATATTTTACTATAATAGCAATTTACGTTTTCATTTATTTCTCATATTAGAACATTTCTTAAAATAGTATAGGTTATACAGAAAACGGTTAGATCACTATTCAGATAGATGCACAACACTACATTTACAGATGCACATTTACCTAGTATTAAATGACCAATGATCACTCTTCCCAGGAATCCCTTCTTTCGCAATAAAATATCATATTCCCCAACGATTTTGAGCTGAAATGAGTTTATGGGGCCCTGTCTTGAGTCTATTGGATCACTGTTTTTACAATAATAACAGTTTCTTGAATTTTGACAGTTAGATCCCTACTCGGGGCAACAACTCAACAGAAAAAATGTCATTGTTGATAACAGGTAAAAATATTTATTTACAAAGACCTTTCATATATAAATACAATAATTCGTTCATAGAGATTAGCTTATTTGTCGAAAAATCATGAAAATAACTGTGTTAATATTCATGAAACGGATTTAAACAAGTATGAGAAAATACTAATTTTATTAAGCATTTGTGCTGAGACGTGAACAGTACACAGATCCGAACACAATACGACGATGCATAAAAAAATACTACCAGCGTTTCTGATTACTAAGAGGACAGGACGTAAAATCGGTCCAGGAGAAGCATAACATTTTTGCAGAACCCTTGCCTGTGCACCAGATGACACTCCCTGACCAATCAACGACCTCTCGTGTCAGTAACTCAATGATTATTTTTTTTCTTCGGGAGGTGGCGGTGATATCCCCCACCAGATGGCGAGATCCGGCGCCGAACTACCGTTGACTAGCGGGTTTTTCCATCAGGTATCTCCCACCAGTGCACCGCCCCAGCCGGGACAAGCTCTAATCCCCCGACCGGTCTCCAGGCATGTGTGGTAGTGTAGTGCATGTTAGTGTGTGGGTACGGGGTGAGGATAGGACAAGGAAGAGAGAGGAAAGATCACGCGAGGTCCGTGGCCCGTTTGTTAGGGTACTGCTCCGGTATTCGTCTGGTGTTGATCGAAAACTAACGATCAGAGCAGCCGGCCGCTAGAATTCTCCGCCAGACGACTGAATTCGATCTAGCTAACAAGCTAGTTTCGAAAATCCTGCCGCCGACGGGACCTCCCGGTCAGAGGCAGTGCCGTGACATCACTGAGCCACTTCCCTCGGTGTCAGCAACTCAACCGCGAAAGAACCAGACGGAGCGCCATAGACTTTCAGATAAAAACAAATCACAATAAATAAAGGACACGGTCTCTGAGCAACCGTAACCATATCCGCTCCTGAGGGGGCCGTCGCACTGCCGAGCGGACCGTGCACGCACCCGCTCGCCCTCCGCGTCCAGACACCCCCCCCCCCACTGCACATCCGCCGGGCGGATGAAATACGCGCGCCTTCGAAGTGCCCTTTCTCCGCAAATTGGTCACACCGGTTTGCATTCAACAGCCTTGATTACACGCCTTGTATTTTTTCCTTATTATAAACATATTGCAAGGGAGCCCCATCTCGGTCTGCCGGGCGCGGACGCATCGGCGGAGACGACGACGACGGCGGCGGCGGCGGCGGCGACGACCGCGGCGGTCGCAAAGGCGTCGGGGGCGGCGCAGCGTGCCCGATTACAACGAAGATGCTATCGCACGGCAACGAGGCCCCGCACCGCGACGCCCCTCCTGCCCGGGCCCGGCGACCCGCGCCCTAACTGAATATTAATGGTACCTTCTAATTAGCGGTTGAATGGGAAACACAGGCCGCGGCGGGGTGGTAGTGGCGGTGGCGGAGTAGGGGGAGGTATACTGTCAGAGTCCCGGTAATGGCAGCCGTGTCAGAGGAGGGGAGGCGGGGGTGCAAGATGCATCGATGTACGCGAGCGCTACGGAAACAGCAGGGCGGAGAGGCGCGACTGGCCGTCAAAGGGACAGCCCTGAGCGCGGGCGGGGGCGGCGAGACGGGCTGGCAGGGCGACGGACAGCGGGGAGGAGACGGGGCAGCGGCGGGTTGGAGCGGCGGGATGGAGCGACGGCGGGCGGGGGAGGAGCGCGGCGGGGAGGTCGGGCGCGGGCGCGCAGACCTATTAGCCAAAGCCTAATTAACGCTGACAATTTGCCGTGTAATTCGTCTGGTGCGCTTCCTGCCCGCCGCGGCGCCCGCTGCGCGCTGGGCTCTGGCGCCGCCGCCGCCGCCATATCGCACGCGCCGCTGCGTCTGCGGGAGACTACGGGTTCGACTCGCACTTCGCGCCCGCCGGCCTGCCCGTGCGCACGCGCCCTGCCGGACGGCCGGTCGTTCCGCGGTCGCCGCCGCCGCCGCCGCCGCCCCCGGCGCCTCCGTTCCCGGATGCGCGGGCGGCACGCGCCGCGGACGCCGCCGCTCATTTCACGCGCGGCCTTCGAGGCCCCCGGTGCACATGCACTCGCTCGCCTGGAGGCTTATAAACGGCAGGCCACGGCTTCGGTGCACTGGCGAATTTGACACCCGAAAAATACGGCCACAATATTGTTGCCTTCTCAGTATGGTTTGACACTAGCTTGTCACCTATGGTCCGATTAAAATAAGTTGGTGATTGACAGTTGTGTTTCTGAAGCTGTTGCGTCACACAATATGAGCATATGATTTGGTTACTTTTATCAGTTTATTTGAAGAGTTTATTTTCATGTCCCGGGAAGACGTGCTCACTGGTAAGCAACCTGTCAACGTCGCTCCTTTATATTCGTAACTATCAATCACCAACGTATTTTAATCGGACCATAGGTCGAATTCAGTCGCTGTCTGAAAGAGAATTCCATCGACCGCCTGCTCTGATCTGTAGTTTTCCGTGGTTTCTCCGATGAACGCCAGGCGAATGCCGGAGCAGCACCGTAGCAAATGGGCCACAGGCCGCGTGTAATATTTCATTCGGCTTCCTTGTCCTATCCTCACACCTTATTTACACACACTTACATATTACACGCCATACTCTACCACACACGTCGGGGGCTTAGAGCAGGTCCCGGTTGGGGCGATGCCACACGGGTGGGAGATACCTGGCTGGGAAAACACAGCAAGCCTACGTGTAGAATGGCATCACTAGTCGACATGTACTCGGTCGGCGCCAGATCTCACCAGCCAGCGGGGAAGAAGACCACCACCTCCCGCGAGAAAAAACATCACTACACTTACGGAACTAATGACCAAAGCAGTTGACGCTCCCGGAAACACGAGACAATCAATCAAACAATATCGCTGACCGGGATGTTCTCGGGTTCGAGACTCAAAGATGGCGGATTTTCGACACCAGCTACTAAAATGCTGGGTTGAATTTGAACCACTGGTGGAGAAATCTAGCGGCCGGCTGCACTGACCGATATTTTACCGTCGTTTCTCTGATCAATGCGAATGCGATTATGGGCGAATGCTGGTCCAATACCCCAAGAAATTGTCATAGAGCGTGCGAGAATATCCCTTCCTCCCCCCCTTATTACCCCGTCCTTATTACCTTCTCCCCTTACACGCTTCAATTACATAGACCTCCGATGGCGATGGCCTAAAAATAGATTTAAATATTAAAATAGCACATTCCAAGTTTAAGGCTGAGCGGAAGTTAATTAATGGATACAGTCATATAATGCACTGCCTTCGAATTACCTGAAAGCAATTTCATGAAATCAAAATGAAATAAATTTTATCAGCGGTTTAAAGGAGTACGTTTAAAGTAAAACGGGATTATTCAATGACAAGAATTAGAAGATTCCATTGTTCGTTAACAATTCTTAAGATGATAACTCTTAGAGATAATTCTTAACAACATAACAAGACTGGAACGAGATGATCTGAACTGGATCGAGAAGACCTGGATAGAGAAGATCGGAACTGAAAATAGTGGCAAAATCATAAAGATTCTACAATCATAAAGACAATGATTTTTAATCATTCCTTATTCTTCTTTAGGCTTTAACGAACAAAAATTACATAAAATCATTAAAAAACTGCTATTCACATAGGGAATTTTCGTAATAAAAGGTTGTTCAACTATGACTCGTATAGAACAGATTACATCTAATTATCATAAGAAATGTTATTGCCTTTAAATACTTCGCTTTGGTGCTCAATATATAAAAATATTCATCCATAATACAAGAAATACTGGGTCATGACATGAGAAAGAACCAAAGAATTTTAATTGAAATAGTACATTCACCACGTGAATAAAGAATGAATCATAAAAATTCTGAGGATAATTAACCACAATGATCAGCCATGCGAGAACTCACTATTTAATGAACAGAGATCGAATCTCGTTATAGAACTGAATCGACCGCTACGTTTCCTAGAAAAGCAATTCCAGTGCTTTGATATTCCTCAACCGCAAATGAGGAAAGAGCCAATGATATTACAAAGGTATTGAGAACTACCTAAATCATTTTATAGTTTTCATGTTAACTTAACGGAATATTCCCCCCACTTTTTTTTCTACTACCTGGTATGTGTCTTTAATTAAGCAAAACTTCATGTCTACGAATGAGCTGAACAATACGTTAAATACAAATGCAAAAGATAGTCAATAAAGACATATTTCATGATATAATGGCTTCAAACGCGATTATTTAAACGCAATGGAAAGCATAAGAATAAGGAGTGGAAGTTGAATTAGTCTAGTGGTAAGAGTAACAGAAAGAACGCGAAGAGAATAACAGAATTACCCAACATTTATCTGTAAAAATGACCCACATCCAAAACGATTCACAATATTTTAGGTATTACTAAAGGTACTTAGAAAATATTTCACTTAATACATTCGAAAGAAAAGCAGTTAGTAATTTCCAGCAATTCTGTAATTTTGTTGTGCGCAGTATATCCAAATTAGAACTGTCGGCTTAGTGCATTTAAACTTGGTTCAAGCCCCGTCCAAGAGCCTCAGCCGGCGTGAAATTACGAAAAGCTCGAGTGCAGCCACCCCTCGTTAGAGGTGGAGCACTGTTACGAGTGCAACTGCGCTGGTCCACGGTCGTTGGGCCGCTCCTTACGGTCGGACGCTCGAGAACAACCTTCCTTGGAGCAACGGTCTCCGAGTTCTGTTCCGCGGAAACAGTGGGGTTACTCCAAACAACTCAAAAAATCAACTGTGAATGGAATTTTAAAGCAGCGCCACACCAAACGTACACAGTCAGAAATGTCCGCATTACTTTAATGTAAATTACGTTAAAGTAATTATCATGAACTCACATTAAATTTAACGTACACGTATTAGCATGCAAGAGTCAAAGCTTTATGGCAATGTCTGGAAGGAAATGAATAAATGATCTTCATCGATTGGTGATTAACTGATTATGAATACACGATATGAATGATGAGAGGTAGAGGAAGCGGGAGTACCTCTACATTAAATCTTCACTGATTTTAACTTATGTATTAACTTTACTGCACAAATACACTACGCTATTTTTAATGTACCTAGCCATATTGTCATATACAATGGATGAATCTACACCAATTTAATGATATTTAGAATAGAATAGATTATTTATTTCGCTACTTAGGATACATGAAATAATTCCGGTGGTAGCGTTTTCTAATCAATTAATCTACATAAAACAAACATCAAACCACTACATAAATACAACAAATACACAAAATGAACATCAAACTATATTATTGAATTCAATTTTATCAAATTAATGTATTAGCCCTATGCTAAAGCTAACCTTAATATAAAATAATAAGTGTACAGCAGTGTCGTCCGAGCAGTAAAACTAGTAGCGCTACAACAGCACATACCTTCTCGCATTACAAATAACCTTTGAAAGTTTCGTAACTTCACAGAATTCAACGTAAGCGGTACCCGCGCTGCTTGTATAAGAGTACTTTGCTCTCTCCTAAAAAATTATAGTAAAATCTTGGAGCCGTTTTTGAGAAAACATTGTTTTTAAAATTACTTTTATTTCACGCAACATTACACCAAAATGACTTCTATTCTAAAATGTTCACCTTATTTAAAGGTCACATTTTAAAGAAGATAATTTATTACGAAATATGTTTTTTGTATTATAGTTTTAGGATACTGAAAAAAAAATTCTTTGTAACTTTCGAAAATTCAGGGAGTTCATTGACAACGAGACGCAGATCTTACGCGTGCCGATTTTTTACTCTATCCGAGAAAAAATCCAAAACTTTGGATCCATTTTTGAGAAAAGTTTAAAAGGTTGAGGCTTCTCGGAAAATACTCCTCAAAATCAAAATACCCGTTTCAAATTCGCAGGACCTCGTGTTCCGCCAATGTGAACGGAAAATATCAATTTTGGATCAATTTATATCAATCGTCTGATGAATTCAAGCGCCAATTTTGACCACAGACAGACGGTCGGATGGACACATGGACGAGCAGAAAGACGATTTGCCGTAAACCAACAATCCACACAACATGGATACTCGTTACATAACGCAGTTAGAGAAAGTAACTGACAACACATGTGAAGTAGATTTATCCACTTTCTCGCTATCTGGGCCCCACAAAACGATTTTTCCTCACAAAATTGCCGTATCAGCTGTAAAGTACAAGACTTTCTTTTTACCACTATTTAAATACGTAGTATGCGAGAAAGCCACAATCTAATTGCACCAGCGTAAATTATTGTTCATACTTGCATCAATAATCGATCATGGTAATCCTAGGCTGTACAATATTAGTTTAAGAACAAGTAGGACAGCTGTGAGTCTCCTCAGTTCTCAAACGGAAAGTAATTGAATGCAAGGTGTTTTCAACTCTTCAGGATTGGTAGATCTAGAAGAGATCATGGACGAACACTGAATATACAAAAGTTAGATATATCTAACCAATGGATTGTTTCGCTTACATTATATAAATTTAAACGTAATTAGTTTCAATCACCGTGAAGAATGGAGAACACCTCGAACTACTTTGAACTAGAGATGGGCTTAACAGCTTTTCTTCAGTAACTGTTATGGGAATAACAGTGGACCCGTAATAACGGTTATTAATAACAGTTGAAAAATAACACGTCCATGATCAACAACCTAACATGTCTGACTGCTAAGAGTTAAATCAGTTGCGGCGACTGCTAACACGTAAGAGTTAATCCCGGCAAAACGAATAACGTTGGTAGCACCGTAAAGCTTGTGCAGCTACCTTACGGCGCGTTTTTGCACTACTTCCCCTAACATGTTTCGGCATAGGACAGAGGAACAGCTGATATGAAAGAGATTCGATGAACTGCCAAGGAAGAATAGCAGTTAATATGATGAGTAGCAAATGTGTATAGAATATTACTAAAATAACAGTGATTCGTGATCAGATTGCAAATATTCTTTAAAATATGCAACATGTTCATAGTGAAGTGTACGAGTGCCAAAAATAATGAGAAGTAGAAACTGTGTTTTGATTACCTACAGCTAAAGTGGTAATGACTGTTGAATATCAAATATTATAATCAGAGTTATTTGACGGTACCTCATTGTATTCTATCGGAACTTAGGGAAATATTAGTGGATCTCACATAAGCTGTAATGGGACAGAAAGAAGTTAACAAACATATTGGACTGATTTAATTTAAAGGACAAACTTCTTATTGTAGTACACGTATGCAATAAAATATAAAAATATTGTGGCACACGGTGTGTAATAATAACGAATTATGTACTAATGAATCTATAATTTGAACACTTGTTAATCATGATTGATTACATGCAGTGAAATTGTTGGCGTACAAAATTGTTGCCGCGAAAGCTTGTACTAGTTCAGGTTTGGCCCAGTAGATTGGAGTACTATGAATATCAACTGATAACAGCCAACAACAGGATAAATGAAATAACTGTTATTTCGTGTAACAGTTACTAAACGTTAACTGTTAAGAAATAACAGTTTAGCTGTTAAGGGCACATCCCTACTTTGAACATATTTGCACCCCTATGTGCTCTTGTTTATTCTATCAACATTCAGAGAGTATTTTATTTCTTGCTACATTTAGTTAGTCATATCGAAGATCAAAATCTGTGTCCCTTGAAAAAAAAATCAATTTTTTTGTGGTTCACAGTGGCTTCCTTAAGAGTAAGCAACGCTCCTTGTCAAAATGGGTCACACAATAAATGCAAGTCCTGATCTTAATAAACGTACATTTTCATAACTCGTTCTTTCCAAATATTAAAAGTCACGAAGTTCACGGAGAAAATTGTAAAACCGTAAAACAGTAGGCTCTCGAATTTTAATGCCTTCCGTTCCAAACGTTTCGTAGCCCAGCAACGTAGTAGGAGCGCGAGGAATAGCAGCAACTGAAGCTTCCTCCTACGCTCCGTTTAGCCAATTTCGTAGCAAATTAACGTACGTTTTCTTCAGTTTCGCGAACCGTAACATTAGAATAACTATATTTTTTCGTGGAATATTACCAAGACTGTATTTCCAAAATGTGAAATCTGGTATGAATAAGACGATCGCATCAACAAGATGTTACTCGAATATACTTAATAATTTTGTCAATATGACTGTAACATTAATGATGATAGGCCTATCATATAATAAAAGAGAACCCCTTCCCAAAAACTTGTGAATTTGTTTAAAATTTGATGGAAAAAGAAATTAGTGAATAATGAAATTATATGAACGTTGATATGAATTGATATTGAATATGATATGAATTGAATGGAACTTTACATTTCATAAATAGATGTGTCGTTACTCTTACGTTGATTTAAAAATCCTTTCCGACAGATCACATTACCCCCAAAAATTAAAACATTTATTTTCTTAAGTTAAATTTTCGTAAAAATAATTCCCCTCCCCCATGCTAGGAAAAATGAGAACAAATTGTTGAACAATCGTCTATTAATAATATCCAGCTCACATAAATTATACCAATGACACAAATAAACATGGAATGTGAAAATTGTAGTGATATCCCGCGAACTAAAGAAACTCTTTCTCTACAGAATCTCATTCTGCCTCGGACTTTCATTTATTCTCAGCTACGGCGTCATTGGTGAATATATGAAGGAAGTACAGCTGACGATATCCTTATTTCCCCCGAATTTAAATCAATGATTAATGAGAGAATTTTCATATTAATAACACTAAACACATTTTATAAACAAGCTTTTCAAATGAATTCTCTTAATAATAACGATACAACGTTAGAACACGAAAGAAACCGCCGAAAAGAAAACAGACAAATGAAAAATAAAATTAAAAATCTCGGAAATATACATTCTTCAATAAAACAAATAAGATGCGTCATGTATTGGGAAAATATTTTCAAGCGTTTCTCTGATTTAAAAGTCAAAACGTTACATATTTTACAGTTTCTGCGGAAAGCTCATCATCAAAATACCCATATTTCAACTAGGTACCCCTTCTTTACGTCATATTACTTTATAGGCAAACACTAAAATCAACATCCTTGTGGATACTTCGGTAAAGCTGCACTCAATCACCCACAAGACGCGTGCCTTAAACTTCACCTCAAGAGACTCCAATCTCACGTCACCGATTATGCAGCGAGGGCCCTCGCGCCGCCTTCATGAACGCAAGCGAACGTGCCAAAAAGTCCACCGCCCAACTTCGCGCGGGAGCGAGAGTCTCATCAGCGCGGGACCGAGAGGCGAGCCACGCAGCGGGGGCTGCCTGCCCGGCGCGACGCCGCCGCGGCGCCGCCCCGCCCCTTCCGCTAGGCACCGCTCCGCGTTACCCCTCCCCCCGCCACGCCCAATGCCGCTCCGCACAGCGCCGCCCCGCCCCAACCCGCACCACTCCGCCCAGCGCCGCCCACCCGCCAGCGCCGCCCCGCTCCGCCCCACGCCACCCAGCCCCGCGCCGTTCCACCCAGCCTCTCTCTGCCCGGCGCCACCCTTCCCCTACCGCACCCTCTCCCCTCCCCTCCCCCCCTCGCGCCGCCCATAGCGAAAGCCCGCCACGCAACGGCGAACGCATACTACGCGCGGGGGCGGCGCCGACAGGAATATCAATGCTGGAGGCGCCACCGCCGCCGCCGCCACCGATTCCGATGCCGACGTCTCCGCTGCCTCCGACGCCGCCGCCGCCGCCGCCGCCGCCGCCACCGCCGCCGCCGCCACCGGCGAGCGCGTGAGAAAAGGCTGATTGGCGCCGTCATCGCGTATGGAAGCGCAGACAGTGCTGCGTGTGGCGTTGCACCCCCACCACCTCCCTTTTCCTCTGCCGTCTCCGCCTCTTCTTTCCCGCTCTCTCCGTCCCACTATCCGTACACGTGTGGGCTCCGATTTCGTCTCTCGTCGTCTACTCCATCTCCGCGTTCACCTCTCTTCTGCCTCCGCCCCGCTTCCACTCCGTCTCCACCTCCACCCCCGCATGCGCCTCCGCCCCTCTCTGACCCCTCCACCATCCCATTACTGTCCCCACCTCTACCATTGCAACTATCTAACTCACCACTCCTGACCCCGCCACCGACCCCGTCTCCGCCTCCCTCTCTTTCTTTCCGTTCTCCCTCCGTTCCATTATCCGTCCGACTTCCCCTCCTCTACCCCCACGTTCGCCACCGCTCCCCCTTGCCCGATTTGCATCCGCCCCGCTTCCATCCCGTTACCGCCTATACCTCTGCATTCACCCCCGTCCCTCTCTGTCTCCTCCACCACCCCAGTCTCCTCCACTTTGCCTCTGCCCGTCTCCTGTCACCACCTCCACCCCGCGTGGGGGACGCGGGGGGGGGGGCTCATCACCACCCCTCGCCACTATCACAAGCGCTCACTATCAAAAGCACTCTCTATCACAAGCGCTCTGTCTCCAACTCCGACCCCGTCTCCGCCTCCATTCACACTTCACAACTACCCCGAGTCCGCTCCCACCTCCAACCCTCGCCACTACTTTTTCCCCCACCGCTACTCCGCCTCCGACCCTCTGCCTACTTCGTCTCCGCCTCCCCACAGTCCCTCCCTGACTTCTCCTCTCTACGCCTCCACCACCCCTACGTTCGCCTCCACCCGTTTTACCTCCGACTAGGAATCCGTCCCACTTCCATCGCGTTACCGCCTACACCCCTGCATCCACCCCGTCCCTTTCTGTCTCATCCACCGCCCTCACGTTCGCCTCTGCCTTCTCCACCCCACTCCGCAACTGCCCCGCGTCCCGCCTCCGCCTTCGCCACTATCTCTATCACCGCCTCCGCCTCCACGCCCATTCCGCTACCACCCCCGTTCGCCGCCACCTCTACCCCTCGCCCCTGCCTTTGCCACCACCCCTAACTTCCGCGTCCCACGCTGTGCCTCCCTCGTCTCCGCCTCCACCCCCGCATTCGCCAGTACTCTAACTCTGGCTCCACCCGGCCCCCGACCCCCGTTCTGCCACTCCGGCAGCGACGCGGCGGGCGAACGTCCCTGGTGGGAAATTGAAAAATTGACGAAGAGGAACAGCTGCGCCCAAGGCGGCGGAGACAGCAGGAACCAACACCGACGCCCACATATGAGTGCAGCATTGACCAATTTTTTAATTTCAGAACGAAAAGAAAAAAAATCGTAAATGTGATAGAAATAATGGAAGGGGTTGAGAATAATAATACATTTTTTAAATGGATGTACATAGTACAAACAGCTTCGACATGATCATATAAACTTTCATAGATGACAGTCGATTAATTTGCCAAACTAAAAACTAATCAATAGGAGTACGGAATATTACTAAAACACATACGACGACGAAAAGTAGTACATCTAGAATACGTAGGTACCGATATATAGAGTTCGTAACCCGATGAATGAATTAAGAATTGACAAAAAAGAAATCGAGCACCCTATCAAATAGTATAATGAGCAAAAGTAATTGAAAATTTTCTGAAATATCCAGTCCTGAATATTTTAGCGTTCCACACATTAATTCTATAACTACCTCTACAAAACCCGTCTTCAATATTTCAAGAAAGTGTGTTTTTCCATTATCCATATTCATAAAACAACCAGAAGTGCACATTAATCACATATTAACAATCGGAATTGATTGATCCCTTTAAAATAGATATTAGATAAAAAATTAATTGGCAGAGTTACAACGTGATTCCGCAAAGAAATATAACTACAGGTACATGGCATTAAATATTGATAGAAAACCAACTCACCTACACGTCGGCAGTCAATGGTTAGAAGCACAAGCAACTTACCTGAAACATAAAGGAAAATACGATCAGCATTGTCATTTAAAAACAGATTTCCTTTTATTGTTTTCATGCATAAGACCGTCATTCAAGTTATTATATTTTAACAGATCGCCGGGAAGTAAGCTAAAACTATACGTTATTTTTCTCTATATGATTTATTAGTGATTTCGCGCGCGTCATCTGCTAAGGTCATAAATCCCGTAAGTGCATGTGTTGGTTGTTGTCACGGGAAGTGGTAATAATCATCCCCCATCCGATGGCGAGAATCGGCGTCTACCTTCTCTTCGGCTTGCGGGGTTTTCCCCAATAGCAGGCTATCTCCCCAGCGGCGGACCGCCCAAGCCGGGACAAGCTCTAAGCTCCCAATCGCTCTCCCGACAAGTCTGGTAGTGGTTGTGAATGTACGTTTAAAAGTGTGTAAGTAAGGGGTGAGGATAGGACAAGCTCCGCGCAGTTTATGGCCCGTTTTGTTAGGGTATTTCTCCGGCATTCCGCTAGAGTTGATAGAAAAAAAACACGAAAAACTATCGATCAGCCGGCTGCTAAAATTCTCCTCGAGACAGCGGGTGAATTCCGACTAGCTATGTAGCTAGAGTCGAAAATCCTGCCACCGTCGGGACTAGGACCGACGCAATGCAATGCAGTGACGACGCAATCACAAGCAATGCAGTGACCTCAATCGATGTCCTGAGTCGCCTCAGCCGGTTTCTTAATAAGAACAATTGTTTAATAATTGGGAAATGTTCACATTTCAACCCAAGTGTGCAGCACCATTTGGACTTTCAATACACCAATAAACAGAAGGAATTGCAATCCTTAGGGGAGGGGGGGAGAGATCGATCACCGACCGCGTTCACGGAACGCGCTCGACACGGCGGGCCCTCGAACGCGCGTTCCGGGAACGGCCAGGCGGTGCGGGATCGCCAGTCATTCAGATGCCGACGGCGGCGGCGCAAATATTTGCGTGAAGCATGGCGGCGACGGCGGCGACGGCGGCGACGGCGGCGACGGCGGCGGCGGCGGCGACGGCGGCGGCGGCGGCGGCGTGGCGGACGAGACGGCGTGGGCGCCACCGTTCCCGCCTCCGCGTGCCGTCTGGCACTCCCGGCGCGCCCCCTCCCGCCGCCCTCGCCGCCACAGACACCGGTAATCTGCCACCCCTCCGCCACGCCACGCCCCGCGCCGCCGACGCCCCACAAGCGCCGACGGCGGCGGCGGCGGCGGTGGGGGCGGAGGCTGCCCTGCATGGCTTCGCGCGGCGGTGCACCGGGGGCGGCGGGCAGGTGGCGAGGGGGTGGGGGAAAAGAACGCGGCCGAGTGAAGGGTTGGCACAGGTGCCGAGGCACCTGTGTATTAGCGAAGCACCGGCGGTGGAGTGGTAAAGCAGGGTCATTCGAATGGGAGAAATTTGTGCAACGAGGGAACGGGGGACTGATTACGGATATGGATTACTAACTTGCTGTAGTAGCACAGTAGCGACAATACCGACATAGGCATATTTCCCAGTCTATGACGCAGTCATTTTTCGCATTATACACGGCAGAATGTCTTGGGGCGAACAAAGATAGCAAATCTGAAGTGTTGGCACGCTAATATGAAAGTACTGGGCAGTTTTCGGACATCAAAAAGCACTTTGAGTTTATAGATGAGCCTAGGTCTAAGATTTGCAGCAATGACAGAGATTAACAGCCAAAATAGCGTTGGGAAATAGCTTTTAGTGCAGGAAGAAACGCTGGCTCAAGAATCTAACACTTGCTTCCTCCAAACTAAGATTGTTGGCTTAGTAACTTCTACCCCGTGATCACAGACCAAACATTTTCTAATTGGGTCGCGTGGCGGTGCAGGCGGGCGTGAGCTAGGCGCGGCGGGGCGGAGAGGAGGGGATAGAGGGGAAAGGGAGGGGAGCCTTCCCCGCCAGGCGCGCACGAGCCCAACGCCGACGGCGGCGCCCGAAAGCGGGTCAATCCGCCGCTCCGGACTTTTTCACGCCCTTAATAGGACTTCTCTCGCTAAGCCCCGCGGACGCTTCCGTTTGTCGATTGGTGAAGCCGTCTGCAGGGAGCGGTTCTTTCGCGCGGAAAGGCAACAGCGGAGGCTGTTTACTGCGAAAGGACGAGTGCGTTCAACGCCAGGGAGCCATTTGCCTCCCCGGCGGCCTCAGGTGTCTGCGAGCGCTTAAAGGAGATATCCGTAAAACTCAACCTCATTTTGTTAACTACTTGTTTCAACGTTCTCACAAATGCTGAGCACAAGCAGCATGTCCTAGATATCGCATGTCGATCTCCTGAAAATGTCACTTCAAACTATAGCTCGTCCCTTTTTCAAGTGATTGCTTGTATATTGTAGTGAATGGAGTTTCTCATTAAATTTTCTGTCAAATCATCAATAGTCCTTCAAATACTTTTACAGGTGTGTTTATGTTAAGCAGTTGAAATTCCATGTCGCGTCTGTGATTTCTTGTGAGAATAGTTCATCCTAATGATTGTTTTTTAGGAAGAGATTCAAAAATAAATTAATGGTTTGAGAACTGTTTTAACAAATTAATATTTCATGTCCTAGAGTGAGATCCTATAAAAAATAAACTAGCAACTTTAGTGTTATACGAAGAAGCCAAAATTTTGGAACGCATATAATCAGCAGTGGCGAAAACTTTCAAGAGGCATATGCCTTTTCATAAACCGAAAAATTTTAATTATTATTTCCAAAATAGTAAACAGAAAATATTTTACATTTTAATTCCCGATTTCGCAGAGATTCTTCTTTCGGAATTATTTCTGTGTACAGGGGTCTAACTCTTTCTGCAGTGCGATTCGCCTCTCCTTCCTGTGCAAATATCAGCGTAGTCTCTGTATGTTCGTTGTTGAGTAGGGTGTGAGGACAACCGCAGGAGTAGAAAACAACGTATTAAAAATTGAAAGAGGTCCGGAAGAATTTTTATTTACTTGATTTCCTTTTCAACAATTAATTATTTATTTTTTAATGAAATAAAGAACCATTTTCCAGTCGTTTCTAGATTTTTTTATCTGCCACAAAAGTTACAAAACTGAGAAGTTGATCATGACATTCCAAAAAAATCTGCAGCTTCTACAGAAACAAGTAAGATCAATCTGAAAAGAGTAAACAATTGTTTCCGTAATTGCACCAAAAAAGACAGATGAAGGATTCTCAGCACAATTGACATTTGTTTTTTTATTTTTTTATTTTCGCGTTAAACGGCTCGAGAGTTAAAGACTATTCAAGGAACAAATGAATACCAAATTTTCAACTTTCAGAATCCACGCATAGATCTGTTTAAGAAAATATTAATTCAGATTAAACTAGAAAATCATTATTCGGGTCACCGAAAATTACTGTGTTTGTTTTACCTCCGGTAATCTGATATACTATTGTGATGATTCGCACATACAAAATTTTGAACATACAAGTAGGATCGATTAATAAGAAAAGCATTGAAAGTAAGAGAAAGAAGAATTGAAAAGAATTAGCTTCAATTAAGAATTGAAACGTAACAGTTTCTTAGCATCAAAAATACATGTTACGTTCCATTTCTCTTCTTAGACACTAACTTGACTTGATGTACATAAAAAGTGTGATGGCTTCAGTGAATAACGTTTATTAATTTTAATAAACTTCTCTTGGAAAGTGGGTGCTTCTAATTAATTTCTCTATTAGAAATCTATAGAAATTTCTATCTCTATAGAAAAATTTGAGGACCTTAATAACAGGGTTACATGAGAGGTAATTAAAAGATACGTTCTTCTTAAAACAGCATAACCTTTATTTAAAAGTTTATATTAATTTTATACGAAGTAGACACCTGCAGGAGCAAAATATTGTTGAGCAAAACTACACAAAATGGTTTCCAAACATTACCACATAAACTGATCATGAAAAACTCATAAAATCGTCTTAAAACGCTGCAATTAATTAAATACTTAGTCTTCAGAAATATTGCAATAACATACTATTTATGGATACACAATATATTAGTTCTGTACATTCAAAAGCCTTAAAAAAAGTTGTTGCTCCACATTGCAGCAAGTGAACAGAAAATATTTGATGGCACATGGCCCCCTCCTTGGAGCCATGCTGTCGCATGACGTCGGTTTCGTCGTAAGAAGTGACCCAATGAGTTTGATAATTCAGTCGGTAGGCGCAGCATGAAAATAAACGGAATAACACAATGGAATCATTGCATTGTTCAGTCCAAATCTCATTGTCTTTTGTATTTTGCCCGAGTTCTCAGATGTCACTTCTCACACTGGCCGGAAGCTGCAAAGGTTTCTTCCAATTTCTGCGCAAAATTAGTAAAAGATATCTAGTAACAAGTAGCAGTCGATTAAAAATTCATGCACATCTCTTTGCAAGTAGAAAATATAAATGAACTGTGTGACCCTGTCATTTATAAAAAAAAAGTCACAGTTCTTGTGTCAAAAATCATATCTCTTTCTCGTTCCAATTGCAATGCGTTTCCCGAGGGCCCTCTTCCTGTTCCTGAAAGGTCTGTCTGTTGCGTCCCTCCACACACAGTGGACCGAAATTACACCAAGAGAGTGGATAACATGTTCTTTAATTCCGACAAGCATTCTACAAATACGAACAAGCGTAATACCCCAAAACCAACTCAATTACTATTACAATTTGTGTTCCTTGTTTTTTTACGTCTCCGTTTTATTTTCAATGTTTATTTTCGTGATGAGTGATAGTGTTCATGTGCTAATGTCTTTTCTAGAATTATAAAATGTTTACACCTAGAAAAAAATTCTTTACGAGTCGCTTGATCACTTCCTAGTACAATTTCCACTCTAGGGAAATATTGAAATTTTGAAGGTATTTATCGTTAACACATCAATTCAGGAACTAGCATGTTTGCACAATTTTTTATTGATCGCCGAGTAGATCCCAGATAAATCTGTACAAGCTCACTATCACAAAATGTATTTCCCATCATACTCATTATGCACATGTTGTTCGTTAATTCAGATCCCTTTAGTAAAATATTCTATATCGCATTTTTTATTCACATCACATTCCAGATATGGAAATACCTCTGCAATACTGAGGCAATACGGATACAGCATTCAAACACATATTAGAAATAGGTTTCTACTGCTTTAAGTAATATATTTAGTGACCATATCTGTTGTAAGGATAGGCCTGCCCTGCGTCACATAATACCATCTACTAGCTTTTATCTACTATCTATATTACTTTTACATCTACTATCTATTCGCATCTTCTATCCAGTACTATAAAACAATTGTACCTTAATAATGGCACACATGAAAATTATTAGACCTCTCGGGAAAAGACTCACAGCGTAACTCGTAATAGTGGTGATGATTTTTATCATTTATTACACGAGCCTTTTGCACAGTCTTCGACAGTGCGTGAGGTGCTTTCCAGCGACCCGCCACTGCCGTCACTCCGTGCAGCCGTCTTCAGCCGTCCCCAGGGAATGGTCGTGCGTCACTCGAGTGCGTCACGGCACCCACACACTCGGCCAGCGGAGCCGCGTGCCACTAGGGATGCAAGATCTATGTCGACGGTTTTTATAAAATCATCGATGTATTTAACATCGATTTTTTTAACGGCATGTTTTTAACATCGATGTTTTTACGCGGTCGACATTTTTTTAAATGAAAAAAGTCCATCAAAACAAAATCCCATAATAATTTGCAGATGATTATATATTCAAACAGATGTGACCAAAACTGAAAATATATAAAATCGAGTTTTATCCAATAAAGAAGTCTGTATTATTTTTCAATTATTGAATCAGATAATTAAATTTCGTTAATTGCCTTAATGATTTTTCGACTTTGATTTTTTGTCAGCTGAATCTCAATTAAAAATTATGAAACGAGACCACATTCAAATTAAATAATTCTGCGTGAACTTCTTCGACGGTTACTAATCCAGTTTAAAATTAATTGATTAGTGATTCCGAGCGCGTCAACTGCTAAGCTCATTAGTCTCGTAACTGTGGTGTATTTTTTCATAGCGGGAGGTGGCGGTGATCTTCCCCCTCACTGGCTCGTGAGATCCGGGGCCGACTTACATCGGGTTGGAGATATTTTTCCACAACCAGGGAGAGAGGGAGATACCCACCCTCGAGAAGCTTCGACTGGTCCCCTACAAGTGTGATAGTAGTGCATGGAGCATGTGTAAGTAAGGGGTGCAGATTGGAAGAGGAAGAAAAGATCGCGCGCGGTCCGTGGCCCGTTTGTTAGGGAATTGCATTCGCCTCGTTTTGATTGGAGAAACCACGGAAACTACCGATCAGAGCAGCCAGCCGCTAGAATTCTCCTCCACACAACAGATGAGACTCCATCTAGCTATCTAGCTAGTGTCAAAAAACCTGTCACAGTGGGGACTAAAACCCATGTCCTCCCCGTTAGAGGCACACCATTCGATGTTTGAAAACCTCGATGGATTAGAGTCGATGTTATTAACATTGATGATTTAATTTTGAGCATCGATGTTTTATTAGCGATGTCGCATACCTAGACGCCGCTGCCGTCGGCAGCCGCGGCTCGCAGAGGCGCCGGCAGGCGGAGGCCCTCGGGGTTGAAGGGAAAGGCCCTGCGCTGCATAATGAGTGCAACGCTGCGCCTGACCGGTTATGCAACGCACCCTCCGCGATCATTCGCACATGTGCGGCGTGTTGCGTTTCCCCTTGCTTCCCTAAAGGGAACCGTGATTTACTCAATGCGAGCATGATTGAGTCTTTCTTGACAACGGAACATCAATGTTTTAATTTTGAGCATCGATATTTCAAAAAAAAAATCTATGTACATGAAATGAAGGAAACTGACGCTATCCCTAGATTTCAAAGGTTCGTCTGCCACGCCACTAGTGCTGAAAGCTTCCCCCACCCCTTCCACTCACTCCCCGTTTCTCAATCTCTTGTGTACCTTCATTGTGAGATTAGCCAGTGACCCTTCTGCGCGTGGCTATTTCAGGTATACCCCATTTTAACTCGCGGCGTCCACTAGTCAACGCCTTTGTAGTCACATCAATTATTTTTTGGCGCTGTCTTGGCTAATATTGAGAATAATGAATACATACTCCTTGACTTGTAGCATTTAAGTTTTGTTCTGAACACTTGGCAATCATAATGAGACGATGGCGATCATAAGAAGGGGAGATACATCTGTGAACTCTTCTCAAAAGCAAGTGAGGACAACATCAAGCAAGTGTCCGCTTTTAGAGTCATTTAGGTAAATCTATAAAAACCTTTAAAATATATTTTGAACATATAATACATGTTCAATCCATTAAACTTAGTGGTTCATTGTAAAACTGAGTTTTTCTTTATTTTTACCCAAGTAGTCTGTCAGATTACATCTTTGTAATAATGCTTGGTACGAGTTGCCTTTGTGATCTAGGGTTAAATTATTTTGCATCATAATCTGAGCATTCGTTTTTTTATTATCAGTCCATTTATGTATTTCCTTCCTCCATCCTTTTCACAGCCACATTACTCGAACACATCATTAAAATAATAAATAAATAAATAAATAGTACATTTAACGTATTTTCACATCGAACACGAAAAATATTACATACAACTGACCAAAGCTATGAATACTAAATGTTTAGCTTGAATCACAGAACACTCAACCTTAATAATTATCTGTGGAATTCGTACGAGGAAGAAACTGAGAGGATTGGAAATGGGAACGCGACCGAAGAAAGTCGTAGAATGTCTAAAAGGAAAAAAGAGGAGGAAAAGTACGCCAGGTTGCAACATAAGAAATGACTCATGAGTACAGGAAACCGAAAAGCGTGTGAACACGACGTCCGAAAAAACAAACGAACTTGAAATTAGCAACGTAAATGCAAACCTTTCGTCATCTGTGACGGCAAACTCAGCAAACCCAGCAACGGAACTATAGCAAGAGTAGTAGAATGCAAGTCGTGGGGGGCGAAGCAGATGATACCAAAAGCGTGAAAGCTATTATTACAGGCATTTACGGAGAAAGAACACACGAGACATTAATGGAGGAAACTGGAGATGGCACCAGCTATAAGGCAGACAGAAGAAATTCGTAATCGATACGTTAAGTGTTCTAAATATTCATCAGCAATAATAAACACCTAAAACTATTAACATTACAATTTATTAAACGGAGGGATGCGCAGCAAACCGAATTTTTTCCTCGCCTTGGTTTCGTGAAATTCACACCGCACGCACTGTAATGCTTTGGAAGAAATGTAACTTATTCATTTATTAATAATAGGATAGTATTGTGAACTTGCCCCGCGGCCAATCGCGACAAACGTAGGTTAAATAAAACACTTTAAGAATTACACTTTCTTTTGTAACACACCGCATATAATTCCCCATATGTGAAATGTCTAGATCGATTCTAATACTTTCCACTACTCGTACAATATACTTGTGCACGGGCAATATACTCATGCACTAAAATTCGTATGCCAACCTTTCGAATACTCATATCTTTATACAAACAAGCAAACTTTTTTCAGTTGCTTAGCAAAAATGACAGATCGTGAATGAAATCAACGAGGCTCACCGCGGGGAATAAACTACGATCTACCGTATAAAATTGGGGTCGGAAGCCCCCACTTCTATATCCCTGATTTAGAGTGCTAGAACCTTGAGCCAACAGCGCTCATAATATTGTTGGCAACAATCCGCAACAACCTCAACAGCCCGCGGATTGCGAACTGAGAGGAAGCCTCGAGGCAAGTTCAAGAACAGCGTAATCACCATAAAATGAAGCCAATTCCGATTCCAATCGATTGAATCCCACGAGCCTCACAACGAAGCGAAGCAAACCGGGCGCCACAAGGGTGGTGAACAGAGAAGGCCAGAGGGGAAAAAAAGAATGCAAAGGGCGGGTAGGCGACAAGGCGACTGTGTGGCAGGGCGGCTGCCCTTGCCTCCGCCGTGCCCTGACGCGCAGCCGCTGCTGCTGCAACCCGATCCCCAGGCCCTTTGGCTTTCAAGCGAAGCACATTCCACGCGCCCGCCCGCCCTCCAATTAATGAACATCGCCCGTGAAAAAAAAGAGCGGTTTTCGCCGCGTTATAACTGAGAATTACAATGTGGTATTTCGAAATTAATTTACCGCTACGTCAATAGAATAGAAATTCGGCCGTAAGCGGAAAATAGGACGAATTTCAAAGCGGAGTTAATTACTAAAAACAATGTCCCTCTGCTTTGCAGTGAGTGGCGTTCTGTGTAGATGAAAATTATCTCGGAGACGTTTTATTCTGTTACAAATGTTAGAAATACTAGAATTTTCATGTTATTTGTTCTCTACTTTTATTCTGCTCCAGAATTTTAGCCGTAAATTTACATCATTGAATATGAAGTGACAACTGTAATGTCACAAACTAAAAACAAAATATTCATTCTTCAAAACGAAAACATTTTAAATTCAAATAAAGATATTTTTTTGATGATTACAGTATGTCAAGTCAAATTCCCACGCTTTGGCAGGGCCTCCAGGATTTCTTTGTTCGCACTTCGAACGTCAACTAATAATTTTATAATTTCGCTCTAAACATTGAATTTTCTATTTTATTCATTCACTTTTATGTTAACATGCATTATTCTCTCGAATTCTAAGAGTTTTTCACAGAACTCTTATAAGGGATATCCCTTGTCTCACCTGACTCATTCACTTACTTTGTTCCATTCACGATGTCACCCAACATATCCTCATCTCTCGTAACTCGGATTGATATGAATGCAGAATCATCATAACAAAACAAAGCTACAGGCCCGCGTACCCGCTCCCACAGACTATTTCATACGCCCATCCAGTTAACCTCACAGATAGCGAACATGGCCAACGTTTAGGAAGTATTACTCGTTCACTTTACATTTGCAGACGGCAGAATTACGAACTAATGTTGTTTTGAAAGTGAAGGCCCGAACACACAACCGAGAATACACGAATGGTCCCGATGTCAATCAGCATCTGACCAATCAGCTGTCTCCGAAGGCAGCACAAGCGCTACGGACACAGCTGACGAATTATGCCTTTCTGACAGTAAGCTGGAGTGTATATATAATTATATATACACTTATATAATTAAGGTAATATACGATAAAATAGATCACGCCACACGCTATTCATAACATTCACGTACAATATTTTTATTTCTTCTTTGCACTTATCTACTGCTTAATGGTTATGTTCTTGCCCCGCCGGGGTTCTGTGTGCTGCTCACCGCCGTCTATATCATATTAAACGGTCAGTATCTATACTGCAGATGCGCGTTTCTCATTCAGTCGGCGGTGACCTCATGTAAACAGATCGCAGCGCTCCGTCTGCAAATGTAAAGTGAACGAGTAATACATCGCAGTCTGCAAGGCACCCTTCGCCGCCCTGACGAAATGCCAATGGAAAAGTATCCGGTAGCAGCTCACAGAGCGCCTAACAGGATTCCACTTACGTAAGGGAGCGGCGGCGAGGGCGGGAGGAGGAGGAGGAGGAGGAGGATGAGGGGGGGAAGGACAGGCGGGGGTGGGGCCTGCACACCGGCCAGCGGCTCGGTCGCCTCGAGTCTGCTGACGTCACGGGCGGCCGTAAGACGCCGCTCTTCGCCTGGCCGCAGGGCGCGAGGCTCGCCGCAGCAATGCGGTCGCCGCGGAAGGCTCGCGTTAAGCACTTCGCGACCGCCGGCAGGGGAAACACTCCCGCAGACGCAGTTAGAACAGGGAGTTTCATCTAGATGACACAGCGAAAAGTCAAAGACCAAAGAAATAAGTAACTGTCCGCAGATTCAAAGGTCACCTCAGAGAACAAACATTTAAAATGCAAAACTTAATTGGCACATTCTAATAAGTGTTCTTAGCAGCAGTAAAGATTTAGTCACCTGTATTGTCAATGGTGAGGGAATATAATATATTAAAAGGTGAGGGAACATAATATATTAACGGTGAGGGAATAAAATAAGATATAGAATGTCTTATTTTCTACTTAATATTGTTATTAACTTACAGTATGCGCGGTTACTATACGATTACGTATAATATCATATTATTACAAAGTATTTACAATATTAATATTTTATAAGAAATTAATACCCTCTCGTTACTACAAATTATTTAAAGCTGTATTTCAATCAAAGAGTGTTAGAAGTTGACTTTATGTCTCTTGCTTATACAGACAAGTAGATTCAGAAAAAATCCGCCGTTTTGAAGTCTAACTCAAGGATTAAATAAATTCGAGATTAAAACTGAGCTGATCATTCTATAATTTTTAATACCTCGCGAAATTGTGAAAATAAACAGAATGTGCAGTTTGGTTTGCGTATCATGTTCCATGAAATTTCACGCGATCTGGTCCCAAAGAAATTACACCTGGACAAGAGGAGGATGATAAAATATCTTTCATGATGAGAAGTAAATTAAATCTTGCTTACCTAAATAAAGTAACTTTCAAATCATGAATTCATTGGAACAATTACTTCTGAACAATGAGTAGAGATAATTCATATATCACAAATGAGGTAGGTGAGCAGGAAAACACTTTCTTCAAGCGTCTGAACGGAATGGCATTGAGATTCATTCACATTTACTTCGTATTCTTTTTACTCGACGTGACGCACACACAATAAAACGAAACTGCAGATTATCCGCGGGGAAAACTCCCCCCCAGGAAACAGCAATCCATCGTTTATGAGTGAGTAACCGCTGGAGAGGTAAAAACGTCGCCGCAGGCTTTCAGAGCGTGCCAGAGGGCGGAGAGTTTCCTACAAGCAGAGGAACCGGATCCTCCGACAATTCGGCACTTTTTTCAGTTGTTCCCTGCAAGGTCAATGAACAGTACAATGTGAATGTCACCTGGAAATCAAAATAACGAACCGTTTGGAAAGAGTTACCATGGTCTGATGATCGTAGAAGCCGTTCCGTAAGATCACTTCCGCAGAAACAGGTCAAGACTGCCACTGTATTGGTTGTGATTTGTGATGATTCGAGTTTCCGATGTATTGTGAAACGCAGAATACGAGTAACATAAAAAACAAATTACAGAAAGACTTCACCATTTGGTCGACGTAACATATCACTCACTAATCAGGCAGAATAGGCAAAGGCTCAAAAAAAAATCCCAGGCAAAGCGCTAAATCGCAACAGAAGCGAAGAAATGTTTAAAAAATGATAAATCAAATAAAAAGGTAATGAATCTTTCAAAATCCTCCTCGAGCACAAAATCTATCCATTAATATTTTAGAAAGTATCATACGTTTTAATGCGACAGCGCGTAACAGTCCTCGGGCGGGAACATTTTAAATCCCTACGTCGGGCACCAGCGTATCTCACATTTAGTGAATAAAAAAAAAATCCGTCTTCCACGGGAGATTACCTGACAGGGGTCGGGTGGGATGCCTGCAGCTGCCGCCGCAGTGACGGTACGCACGCCGCCGCTGAGCCGTTACTCCCAACCACCATTTCGGCGGTCGGAGGCCGGCCCGGGGCTACGGCGCGACAACTACCGGCAGCAAGATGTCATCCGGCGCCGCGTTGTGGAGGCGCGGAGGCATTTTTAATTTCGCGTGGGAAACGACTTCAAAGTTTGCGGAAAGTTTGTTTGCTATACAGGCGCCGCTTTGCCGCTTATTTCTTTTGCCGCCAAGTTAGCCCCGAGGTTAGGGCGCTCGACGGCAGTTTTAAAATTCGTTTCGCGTGATGAGATTAAACAAACACAATATTCAGTGCTGGTAATTAATAACGATCGTATTGAAGCGGAACGCAAGCAATATCTAAATACAAGTTCTATTGATGTCAAGTGCATGCGGTCCGTGTCACTTTTATGCGAGTAGAAACGTACATGTTCTGCAGCGAATAATCCGTAAATGAGCTGTATTTAACCGGAAAGGATGCGATTGTATCGATTGTACATTTAAATCAAGCCCAAAAATTTACTTACTTGAATTGAGTTAAGCTCGTGCGTTGTTTGAATCTCTTTTTGAGAGCGCTTATGACTTATAATAACATGAAGGATATTCAATTTCAATAGTATATAATAAAAGTAATTATGGAAGTCATAATAACAGCGAATAATATACAAGTTACTTCCTGAAAAAGATTCGAAAAATCTTTGTTGTACAGCCAAATCCGATTATATCGCCACTAAAAGGACGAAGCGTTCCGGTCGTTGTAATTATTCATTGTTATAAACGGTTATGTAAATTTTGCTACATATTGCATTTCCAATTTCGTCCATAAAGAAATTTAAAAGATGTCGTTTATAAATAAATAATTCTGATATTAGCCTTAACTGTCCATCACATATTCATCCAGGATATGTACTCAAAACACGCATTTCGTAGTTTTTTTTAGAGGGTCACCAATTGAAAAATAATCACAAAGATATGTTTTTTCACATTTGAAAAATTTGTACCATATATGACCCCCACGTAATATGAAAATATAAATATCGCAACTCCAAAATCGCTAGAAATGTGTCAAAGATCTTTAGGAAATTGCTTTTACGTTCTTGACATGTTGCCTAACCCAAAAGACGAAACAAAATAAATTAAAAACGTTTTACATTTTTCGCTCTGAAGACAGACTTCGTCGTCTACAATGAGCTTTTCTCCGTTTCTTTACTTCCGTATTCGATCTTCGATTTAATTCGTTTTTGCTTGTTTCCTGCTGGCAAGTCGCTTTCTTTTTACTCCCAAGAGCATTTTTCAAGGAAGACCACGAGCGAGACCGTTCAACACCATATTAATGGTACAGGAGGAAGTATCGGTGTTGGCAAGGCGACTTCCGATGATTCCAAAAGTTTTGAAATACATCTGAACCGCGAAGAAGAAAAAACGTGCAATGAGCATCCGTCGACGTTTTGTCTGACGACTGTGACCACTCTATAAACATCGACTGCCGCCGAGTTTTATTTCATCATCAGCAGCAGCATCGTCGTCGTCGTTGTCATCGAGATTTAACGTTAACTTAACCTTTCGGTTATCAGCTAAAATTCCCAAGCCTCAGTGAACTCCATTGGCTTTTTACATTCTAAAGTGCCTTAACCTTATGATCCACTTCGACATTCCGCTATAACTCCTTATTCAACTGCGGCTGGGAACTGTTTATACCTCTAGTAACTTGTAAACATGTGACAGCACTTGCTTTCGATTACGGGTAGGGGATTTCATGGCCAGGAGGCGCTCACATACCAGTGCAAAGACCCGCAAGGGAGCTTACTCCCCACGCACAGCCAGTCACATTCACGCCACACTCACACTACATACGGGCAGAGATAGAACTGGGAAGGAACTGGATTTTTACTACACGATGATTTGCAAAGGAACACCCAAGATACAACATAAAAGACAACATCATGCACAAGGCATAACAAACTCTCGGACTGCGCAGTTCCTGGCTGCCGCAGGTATCACTGCGCTCCGGAACCAGGCCCGCATTTCATTTTTACAGAGCTAAAAAATAGTTCTGTGACTTCTTCCTTCTTCTACTTTGTGTCCCCTATATACACAAAAATTAAAAATATTCACCTGAAAACAATGTTTCAAATAGAACGCAGTACGCGATAAATAGAAACGCCCAAGAGGGCGATATTCAGAACCTCATAACTAGGGCCCGGATAATTATGTAATTACATATTTCCGTATGTTAACTCTATCAAGTCAAAACCATAATATATTTACGTTTCATGTCGATTAGGGCCTAAAACCGATGACTTTTTAGTACATATATTTACATATTTTACCCGAAAGTACATATATTTACATATTTTTCACAAAAGTACATATTTTTAAATATTTCTTAATATTTTCGTTTTTCTGCATTCTTTTTGTATAATTCTTCATTTATCCTACGTGTTTTGATAAGTAATAACCAAGACAAACAATTCAGCATTGTCAAACAATTTTTCGGCAGCCTCCTCTCCAAATTGGCTCTATTGCATTGCGTAAAAATGTTGATATTGCAGCACGCAGAATCCTACAAAAGAGCAAGGTGTTGCAATCTAAAGGTTCCACTGTGTAGATTTCAGCGCGAGTAAAACAGAGAACAAAATACTACTCAGAAATAAATTTTGTATATGAAAATGGTACGTCTAGCAAGCGATAACTGGCGCCCACAACGTATTTTTCAGAGGTCTCTCTTGACCTTAATGCCCTTCGCCAAAAATTACACGCACCAACGCAGCTCAGAAAGCGCCATTGACAGTTTTCTTTCCCCGTTTGTTGCAATGGAGCCTACACCCTTGTTTGTAAAGTATCTCTGTGAGGTGAAAATCTAAAGTAAAATCATGATGTGGCACTACAGCTTTTAGATAAGAAAACGACAGAAAATAATTCACGGCGATTGGCTTAAATCTTGTGGTAACGCAGACTGAGAATTTGCCATAGGCAAAGTTTGGTTTATCTTTTCAGAGAAGTCAAGCAATAGCGTCTTGGGTAAGAACATTATTAAAGAAAGCTGAATTTGTGCTAAGAGTCAATTGATTAAATATCACCAGCATTGTTTTTATTCCCTAATCCGTGAATAGCATTGAACAGTGACATGTTGGGACAAAGTTTGAACATACACCAGTAACTTCATGCGATGTGGAACACTTGGTCGGTACAAGGCCTTCGAACAGATAATAGGAAAAATGTCATCCCTATAGACTATCTGAGTAAAATCCTCGTGTGCATGCTTGCGGATGAGCCGTTCCGTCTCTCACGGGTAGACTACTTCCCGTGCACTAGTGGAGACAAACGAGGTGTCATTCGACGCGTCTCAGCATCCTAATGGGGAACTGATAATTTGTTTCCAGAAATGGCTATAAAATTCTAAGAAATTTCCAAAAACGTGTTTTTTCGTGTTTTGGCTCTGTGATCATGGTAAGTATGCCGGGAACTAAATCAACGCCACCTAACTAGATGTAGGTGGTGTTGATTAAACTCCAGTACAATACCGACGAAGAGAAAGACTGAGAAACGAGGACAACTAAGAAGAAGAAAACGACGAAGACGAAGAAAACGACGACGAAGAAGGAGACGACGTAGAAAAAGGAGACGACGTGGAAGGAGGAGGAGACGACGACGAAAAAGGAGGAGATGACGGAAAAGGAGGAGATGACGACGAAGAAGGAGGAGGAGGAGAAGACGACGACGAAGAAGGAGGAGGAGGAGGAGACGACGACGAAGAAGGAGGAGGAGACGACGAAGGAGGAGGAGGAGACGACAAAGAAGGAGGAGATGAAGAATAAGAAGAAGAAGAAGAAGAAGAAGAAGAAGGAGGAGACGACGAAGAAGGAAACGACGACGAAGAAGAAGACGACAAAGAAGATGAAGACGAGGAAGACGAAAAAAGTCGAAGGAAAAAAAAAACAAGTCAAAACAACCGAAAGTAATTTAAAGTATCGGTGACGTCACATTCAGCTATTTTCTAAGTATTTGAAACAAATATTTGTTTCTCATATTTTACGGAGACCATTGTAAATAACAGAATTGTGAGTAGAATTATGTTTTAATTTTGTTCTTTACGAGTATATTAAGTCTACACAGATCAACATTTAAGCAAAAGTATTTTATTACAACGAATTGATATAATAATTAAAGTGTTACATATTTCTTAATTTTGAGTACATATTTCTACACATTTTAGTACATATATATGTACATATTTTCCTATTTTTAGTACATAATTATCCGGGCCCTACTCATAACCTTTCCATATCGCGAATGCTACGAACGGAATCAGTAGGACAAACTAACATCTTTGATATCAAAATATTGCTTACCTCTTAAACTTCCAGACAAATCATCGAGATGACGAACCATCACACGGATTACTTACGCTGACAAGCGTAGCAATAGTTTCTTAAATCGTCTGACGAAATAAATTGAAAATTCACAACGCAACAACGAGACGGCATAACACCAAGTAATTTTTCAATATGAACTTCCGTGACAAATAGGGACGCAATGCTTTACCCCGACGAGTGGTGTCATTCATTTCTCGCGTTAGGATGCGGTAGGCGTAATTAGGAACATGAGTAATATTTCGACCCACTACCCTATGATACGATCGTGACAACATAACGATTTATGTAACTTTTTATATTGAAGAATATACAGAAATTTACTTGAGAGTAAAACATAAGATATATTCTTATCGGATAATTGCAGTGACACCTAACTTGCAACATTTACTTTTTTTCATAACAATTCCGTCCGCTTGCTATACGTACAGTTTAAAATTATGATTGTTTTTAAGGTGTGAAGGATTTTGGAGATGGGTAGACTTGTAGCATTGTGAGTAGAGACAATCTGGAGCTTGTCAGAAGAAAGCCCATTGGCGCGCGCAGAGGAGCCAGCCGCAGTGCTGCGCGCGCCTGTTGGGCGTCAAGCGCCTGCGCGGGGCCTGGCGCTGGGAATCGCCCGCAGCCCGGCAGAAAGAAATCCCGCTTTCGTATTTCAGCGAGGGAGACGTCCCTCGAGACGGAGCGGGCCCTGCGCGGAGGCGGCGGCGGCGGCGCCCCGGGGGACGGCGAAGGACGGCGGCGGTGGCGGTGGCGGTGGCGGAGGCGGAGGCGGAGGCGGAGGCGGAGGCGGAGGCGGAGGCGGAGGCGGAGGCGGAGGCGGAGGGGAGGTAGAGGCGGAGGCGAAGGCCTAGGCGATGGTGGAGGCGGTGACGGTGGCGGGGGCGGAGGCGGGGCGGAGAGAAGGCGGAGGGGAGACGGAAACGGAGGCGGTGGCGTAGGGGAGGGGGTTGGCTGTGGCGGGGGGGAGGCGGAGACGGAGGCGAAGGCGGAAGCAAAGACGGTGGTGGTGGTGGCGGCCATGGCAGTGGTGTAGGCGGTGGATGCGGAGGCAGCGTTGTCGGTGGTGATGTTGGTGGAGTCAATGGTGGAGGAGAAGGCGGTGGCGATGGGCGTGGAGGTAGTGGTGATAATGATGGTGAGAGAGGCAGTGGCGGAGGCACAGGATAAGACAGTGGCGGTGGCGATGGCGGTAATGGCGGCGATGGCAGTCGTGGTGGCGGTGGAGGCGGTGGAGATGGCGGCGTTGGCGGGAGCGGCGACGGTGGTGGTCGGTGGTGGTGATGGTGGTGGTGGCGGTGGCGGTTGGCGGTGGGGTGGGTGGTGGTAGCCGCGGCGGTGGCGGTGGAGGCGATGCGGTGGAGGCGGCGGCAGTGGCGACTAAGCCCGGCGGCTGCTAACGAGGGGCGAGCCGGCTGGTATCCGCCGGCGCGGCGGTGCCCGCAGCAGGACAGAACGCCGGGACGGCGAAGACAACAACGTCGACAGGACTGTGAGAATTGGGGTGATGGACGTTGACAGTGCATTGGGACAACGGATGGTGGAAGTTAAGGAGGCGCACAATTGAAGATTGACGGAGAAGTGAAGGTGGCGAATGAAAGAACATGGAATGTGAAGATGGATAATGCGTGGTGGACTTGGACATGACCCTGGACAATGTATCGTGGATATACAGTGGCGGGTGAACAAAGGACCATAAACGTAAAGATGAATGTGAATAATGGCGGTGATGTGGAAAATGAAAATGGTCAATCAATGATGGATGAGATTCCATTTGCATTGTGGACTATAACTTGAACATGATGACATAAACTTGATGGTAAACTCAGAAATTGGGTACAATTGGCGATAGATGTATGAATGAAGTAAGACAATGGAAAGATGTGAAATGGAGGAAACCACCTGTACATAGTGGATAATTTACTGTGAATATAATGACAATTTGCAAACAATTTGGGGTTTTATATTAAATCGATATTTATTATCATTCCTTGTGCCGGCGTTAAGTTTAAAAGATTGCTGTTTGAACGTGAGTTGTGCGCTTACCAGTGGTATAACTAACAGAGCCCAGTAGAAAAATAATTGTGAGACCAGCTCTCCTAAAAATAATCGGATGAAGATTTTTTATTTTTCAAATTACGAACAAAAGTTATACGCAATCCTCTTTAAATGATTTGATCGTTAGTTTAAGAAATTATGCTATACACATAAAATCTCCAAAAAACATTTTACATGTACTTACATAACTACAATATTATTACAAAAATTGTAATATACAAAAATCTGTGGATGTGTGACAATACTATGAAAATGCATGAGTATCGGCGCTATCTAAAACACCTGTTGAAGTGATTGCTCCCAAGTTTTGCACGAAAATTCTTAACCAGCCGCGTAGACATATGAGGGACATCCCAGACTGTTCCTCCACATTTTCTCCCCCTACAAAATATGTGAAACGAGCCACCTGCAATGCATCTTGGCAGGCCGCATGCGTCTTTTCGGACAAGGCGGGGGAGGATCGGGGATGGATCTAGTGGGTGATAGTGATGCGATATCGGCAAGAAAACATCGACGTTGACAAAAACATATTCAAATCAAAACAATCGATGTGTAATAATATATCGACCCAAAACTATGTTCGTTTAGTAACCTCTAACACTAAATTCACGAGCATCAAAATATAATTTGACAATAGCTGTACTTATTAATTTGTAATTCACATTTAACCCAAAACAAATTTATACAATGCCTCTCCGTGTGCGAAATACAGGAAAGACGAAGGAAATACCAGGCCATCACGATCATCTCGAGTAAGGGATGGTAGTCTGCACGATGAAGATAGAACAAACCGGGTTCGTTTCGATCAAAGATACAGATAGATATTCTTGTACATGCAGATAGATATTGGTACCATCAGTTATTGTTTCCTATTTTATGTTTTACAAAATTAAGATTACTGGGCATCTTTCATCCACGAACAAAACATTTTAAAACGGAATAAAACATCGAACCCAAAACATCAATGTTCAAAAAATTATCGGTTTCAATACTCCATGTTTAAAACATCCAATATTTGTATAGAAACATAAATGTTTTGAATCGAGGTTGTATCCTGGAGGGGCGTGGCAGAGCAAGGCGAGTGGAGCGGGCGAGGCGGGGGCGGGCGGGTCCGACGGAGCGATCTGGGCGGACGGAGCGAGCCGAGCAGACCGAACGGACCAAGCGGGCAGACAGGACAGGGCGCCGAAGGAACGGAGGAGCGGAGCGCGGTCAGACAGGGCTTGCTGTGCCGGCTGAACTGGCGGGACAGATAAGTCATTGTCTTTAAATACAAACCCGGCGCCCACCGGAAACATAAGTTGATGTGGTAACTAGGATTGTTATTGACAATTCGCTCGTAAATTTATTTGGTCCGTTGTGAAAATGTACGTTAATATAATTAATGTACGTTTGAACTTAGTCACAGCTCGGTGGCTGGCGAATCATGCCGCCTGCAAAGAGATATAGCGCATGCGCACAATATGAATTTTCGTGTTGTTTTGCCATCAAAATTCTTTGTTCAAATCAGCTCACGTCACACCGCAATTCATCCCAGAACATGTCCACGTAAGACAAAGTCAGTGATGATCACCGGAATGGTTTTGCACATTACCAGATCTGTGATCCGTAAAATCAAACAAAACTACGATAGTTTGAGAGGAAATATGTGTTATTTAAATAAAGAGAATGTCTAATGAGCTGCTTTACCACGGCACGTACCCGAAGCCAGCCAGCACCGACAAGGACTTTTTCAATGAACTAATCATGAAGGGATAAATAATGAGTGACTACCGTAGAACCGGGAAGACATGGGGAACAAAGGTTCCCCGTGCCTCTTGGAGGAAAATCTACCCCGAAATTCCTTTGTACACAATGAAAATGCTGTGGATGTGAGCCGCCACACATTTAGGGTAGGAAATATAGCACGTTATGCTACGGATCAGTCCATCTCTCCTGCAAATCATTGAATGAGGACACAAGTCGTTTCACAAACCTACATTTTTATAACTATGCTTTCTTATTTCATTATACATTATCTTATTTATAATTGATTCATATCATCCTTCCAACGAGATTTTCAGAATTCTTAAAAAATTGTTTCAATGTACCATTTGCTTTCTTTTGGGAAGCATGGAAGTTTGGCTGATACATGTGCTGTTATTCTCATTGAATTATATGTTCTTGCGGCGGCATTATTACTTTCCGCATTGTGTAAAAGGAAAGGACAATAGTGGTCGTGACATTTTTTCGTATTCAAATAATTGCTGACACTGTTACAGTGTTGATTTGGTCTCAGAACAGCAGAAGCTGGCGGTGGCCACAGGAGCAAGTCAGGTGCGTAGGGTGCCCGGAGGCAACAGCCCGGAACCACAGAAAGTAATTAAAGGCTTCGTTTATCGCGACCGGACCTGCTTGCTCTCAGGAATCTATCGCCAGAAACCAGGTTTCTCTTCTAGGGCGCTTCTCCACGGCGGCGTCTGGTGAACGCCCGGGCTCCTGGGAATATTCGGGAGGGGCTCGAGCGTCGACTTTCGACAGAACATGCCGGTGCGCTTCCGGTACAGGAGACTAGTTTCAACCAGGGAAAAGCTGGCCCCTCCTGGATCCGCCGACGGCAGGGAAACGAGGGCACCGGTATGTCGTACCTCTGGCGTGCAAAGAGACCATATGGGGTAAGTACTCATGAATACTGAGTACGTCTTTACGTCTTAAGGTTCCCTGAAGTATAAAGCTGAAATAATAAAGATTAACATTCTTCCCACACCATATCACAGTTCACAGAACGGTATCAGAGATGTCAACAGAAGTGATTCATTTGTTACGTCAGTGTGGCACACACACGCACGAATTATGCATACGCATAATATGTACACTGCCTGCGTCATAGTATGACATAGTAACATGGCATTAGCATTTAATCCACACTCTACTGCTAAGCTTACGTCGCACTTCAGAATACAAACATGGACAATTCCAGGAAGCTGCGATTACTTACTTGAGTTTGACTAACAACTCTTACCGAATTAAGCAGAAAGAAACATAATTATTACAAGATGGAGGACATCTTCTGAACATTGCTGTTTGCTGTTTCCCTAGTTTAACTTTATTTCAGCTAAGACTTATGCACATATCCGGTACTTGACCCTTGAAACTATCCAATATTTCAACAATTATTACTAGAAGGAAGAAATCTTCCGACCTGTTGCTGTTTCTCTAATTCAACTTTATTTAAGCTAAGACTTATGCACAAACCTGAAATCCAAACCTTAAAAATATCCAACATATCAACAATTCTCCATTGTTTAATCACTTAATTATTTCTCCTGCCAATGATTACTTCACATACATTGCTTCAAAGGGTTTTAGTAGTACACGGTTGGATTAATCGTGAAAAAGGACATCTATCCTTTATTCGTGCTATCTTCAAATAAAAAGGAGTTCATCTATTCTCTATTCGTGCACAACCAGGATTTTTGTTAGGATGTGGATGGGGGTTTATGCCAATATATCTCGCATGGCATTACACCCAAATTAAAAACTAATTTCCTGAAATCATATAATTGACCTTTACGAAAATAGTACTAGAAACAAGTAATTAGTATATTGCAAAGTTTATGTTAATTTTATTATAAGGATTTTATTATAAGAAGGAGGTTCTGTTTCGGCAGTCAACGGGAAAAATGTTTTTAACATTGACTTTTAAATTACTATTTGCTAATGGCGTATACAATTAAATACCTTATACAAAAGAATTATACAAGTATTACGAAAAAGGGATAGCTTCCTTACATTCGATGATCTCCGTAGTCACACTCTACTTCCCGCGTCTGGTGAAATTAATTTTTTATTCAAAAATCCTCTCTCCCGATGAAAGCCCAATAAGTGGGAAGACTCAATGGAGAGGCGATTAGCATGTTCTGGCACGCTTACACTAAATTAGAGTTACAGAAACAGCAATTTACGCGTCTGAACGAAAGTGAGGAAGCTGCTGATAGCAAACAAATGGCCACTTCAGCCGGCAGTCAATTCTTTGAACAGTCGAACATCATTTGCAACATTACTTATGCTAATTAGCTATGGGATCGCAACGGTTAGTTGACAATTGCGACGAGGGACACATATTCCAACGCAATTGTTAAGTTTACAACAGTGACCAGGTGGTAAAATGTAAAGCGAAATGCTTTTTATTTACCAGGATTATAACTGCCGTATGCTGTAGTGAACTTCTGTACGAAGACGTGCTAAATGTGGAGATAATGCACAATCAAATGTATAATTGAATATTGCATTTCTGTGTTTTCGTAATATTTCATTACGATAATTTAATACATTCTTTAAACACACAAAAAATATTTTCATTCCGAGCACACTAACAATTCCTTCTTTTGTATTTTCTGAAAAACGAATGAGATCCAGTCTTATTTACAAATTAATAACAAGGACTTAAAAAGGAAAATGCAATTAAACAGGTAAATGTAATATTTACGAAAAAGTCAACTGTTACATCAACAATAAACAAAATGAATTACAAACATATTTCGTATGAATTTACAGTACATTGTGCAAAAACAGTTTTGTGTTCATAGAATAACTGGCACGTGTAGAACAATATACTTTTTTCCATCACAATTCTTACATTTCTAGTCTTAATTAAATGTGTCATAAAACGATTCAACTAGCTACACCTAAAATCTACGTTTTGAAGATTAGTAATCAGTAACGAATTTCCTACAGAAATATAAAAAAAATATTAAGCAAAAGAAAATACAACACAAACGTATCAATATCTCAAAGGTTTAGTAATGAAATTGAATTGGCACAAATATTTTTCCCAAAGACAGTGAAACGACGACCCATAGGCACCCGGATCACACAGCACCATGTTCACCAGCACTTCGATCACGCGCCACCCGGCTGAGATGTGACATCGAGATACAAAACATCGATGTTTACAAATATAATGTTCAAAATTATAATATCGATGTTATATTAATATATCGACCAAAAATCATCGATGTTTTTAAACAACGAAGGAAGAACCGGGTCAGCGGGATCATCTCGGGAGATGGATAGTATACTTGATGAAGGTAAAAAAAACACGTTCGTTTGGTATAAACACAAATTGACAGTGGTTCCATCAGTTATTATTAAATTTTGAATTTTTTTTAAAAATTATGACTAACTTTCATCTTCGAACAAAACATTAAAAACATAAACATCGATCATAAAACATCGATGTTAATACAACATCGCTGTCAATACGTCCTTGTTTAAAATATCGTTGTCTTTACGGAGATATTTGTGTTTTGGAAACATCGACATCGATGTTGCATCTCTGCACCCGGCCCGGCACAGCGACATCGTTCCGTCGGCGACATGGCACGCGGTAGCAGAACGAACCGATTCCCAAGCAATTTCTGTGCGATTCTCTCGGGGCGGTGGCGACGGCGGCGGCGGCGGCGGTGCGAAATATGCAAGGTCAGGGGCCCGCGCGCGCCAGACGGACGCCGCGGGACGGAAAAAGCTGCGGACGCCTCGGCGCGGAGGCGGGGGCGTGGTGAGGGGTGTGGAGGGGGGCGGGCGTTCGGTTTTGCATAAACGAGTTGCGGATGCCTGCGGACAGAGCGCGGGCCGGCCGCTGGCCGCGCTGAAGCTACAGGTGCGGCGGTGGAGGCGGCGGAGGCGGCGGAGGCGGCGTTCCAACACATTCTCTCTTGGCGGCGGAAGCTTCGCCCCAACAGGGCATTGATTAATGAGGCTTCTCCTCGGGCGACTCGCAGGAACAATTTAGCGGCTACTGATAATATCGTTGTTTCATTCTGGGACTATCTGGAATTGAGTTGAGATGTTTTCTTGACTGATCCTGTTGTGAGAAGTAATTTGCAATAATAAAATGAGTGCAGAAAGTCAAACCTGAATTCTGTTTTCATAACAACGTTGATAGTACATTATGCATTTAATCCTTTTTATATAATTTAGGTAACAATTAAACAATGTCTCTAATATAAACGTTATGTAACGCTTTTGAAATAGTCTCATAAACTTCGCTAATCGCTTGGACACGTTTTGGAATTTATTTCTGATCTCTTTTGATGCCAATTTTAAGAATAATGAACTTTCAATTTTTATTTCTATCAATATAAGGTTATTTTAGTTTAGCATAAGTATTTATTCTTATTCTCAAGTGATAGGACCTGCGCTCACGCTGCTAGTTCTATTGCTTCAGTGCAACTTCAATACTTCAAGCTGAGTGATAATTAGAGAATGTTTTCTATTTACTAATCCATTGTCGATTTTTTGATAAGCTGAGTGTGAGAATTTGGTTTACACGTATTTCAATCATAACTGCTGGTAATTTGTCTTCAACTTAAGAGACAATATAGTTTCACAAAGTGTACAGAAAGGAATGAATTTGGAAAGGTAGAACAATAGCCCTGTATACAATTGTAAAAGAATAATAAATAGTATTCACTCCAAATCTACATGTCAGCCAGTGGGCTTTCCCCCAATCAGGTATCTTCCACCAGCGGGACACAGTCTCAGCCAGGATAAGCTCTAAGCTCCCGGCATATGTGGTAGTTTACTTCATGTAAGTATGTGTGTAATTGTGCATTTAAGGAGAGAGGACAGAACAATGAAGGGTAAGGAAAGACGTGTAAGCGTGCATATGTGTAAGCGAGTGTAAGTAAGAGTAAAGGAGAATACAAGTAAGAGGAATGAAAAGATCGCGCGCTGTCCGTGGCCCGTTTATTAGGGTACTGCTCCGGCATTCGCCTGGTTTTGATCGGAGACACCACGGAAAACTACCAATCAGAGCAACCAGCCGTTGGAATGACCTAACTATGTAGCTAGTGTCGAAAATCCTCCCAACCGTCGGGACTAGAACCTCCAGGTCAGAGGCACTACCTCAGCCGGTCCCTTGCTCCTACAGCTTCAGAATCTTAGTAACTAGATCATTTATCGCACAATGAATGGAAAAAACTACAATTTTCTCCTCCTCTTCTTCCACCGCCCTCCGCTTCCCCTTTCTCTTCCGGGGACCGCGTCCCTTCATTTGCATGCGGAGCGCTTTTTCCTCTGCCGCGGCGGCGGCGGCGGCGCGGGCAACCACCCGGATGGCCCGTCGGTCGCGCCCTCCGATTTTCAGGCAGAAGCTCAGGTTAGGCTGGCGGTGTAACACACTGCGCTTCCGCTCGGCAACACTTTTACGGCGTCGACCGTCCGCCCGGCTGACGCAGGCCCGGATTAAAGGATGGTTAGAGGCTGTAGTCCTCCGACGGACGGAGCAAAAGTAAGATTTCTGGATGATTCAATTGTTCACAAGATACAGTCTTTGCATCACCGTGGTGACTATTATTATGAGTAAAAACCAAACATATGGTAGAACTTTGAGATGATTCGAATTCGAAGACAAACTAGTGGTGCTACAACATCACATACTCTCTCGCACTATTTGTAAGTTTTGAAAATTTTCGAAAATTCATAGAGTTAAAAGAAAGGAGGAACAGACACATTGTTTTTGCATAATTTGCTCAGTTTCCGAGGGGGAAAATAATCAAGAAATTTGAAGCAATTTTAGACAAGGTTGAACATGACAAGATTTCTAATTAAATACCCCCAAAATCAAAATATCCGTTTCAAATTCTCAAGGCCTCGAGTTCCGCCAGATTAATGGTGAGTTTCAATTTTGCAGAAATCCATCAACGCCGTTTAGGAATTAACGTTGAACACAGACGGAAAGACGGACGGACAGACAGACATTTTGCCGTCAACTAATGTTTCGGTATCAAGGATACCGAAAAAATGAATTATATGAATACTGCGATTTTTCTAACTCTGCCTCTCAAGCCCCTATGGCCACGATGGAATATCACACGGCATTTCGCGTTGTGCCGGTAGAAGCCGCATGATCTCAAGCACTGCTTGATACGGTCGCGATCATGCGATAACTGGCGCACGACTGAGAATGTCGCGAATTACCGTGACATATTCCATTGTGAAGACGGGTCTTGAGGGACAAAGTTAGAAAAATCGCAGTATGGTACGTTACTTATTGTAAAAAGTTATGTGGTACATACCTTGTCAGAGGAAGTAACGTATTACATACAGGGACAAAGTATATCCATTTTTTCGATACCAAGGCACCAGAGTACGAGTTTTTTCTGTCGAAATATTGCCGTTTTTTGGCGCAGCATTACAAGTCTTCCTCTGCATTACGTAAGTAGAATGCATGATTTGCAGAATCGAGTGTTTCATCTACACAGATTCAGGTTTTCACGAGAAATATTATACTTCAGTAATTTAGAAAATCATAATTGACAGAACTTTTTTCTAGCGAATGCTTTCACTTTCGACTTGAAACATCACATTTGATTGAACGCCAAAGTATAGATAAATAAATTTAAAAAGAGTGACTTCGAGAAGTAAATTAATATGGGAATGTATCAGGAAAGAAAAGGGAACGAAACGTCCAAATACAAGGAATTCACGCTTTTGAGGTAGGCGTACGACTCTACGTACAAATTACATTAAATGCGACGTATGTAACGTAATTTGTTACTGTTACAGCAAAAACTCTTTAATTGTAACATTGCTGGACTCTTTACAGCGCCCTCCCCTTAGGCCCATTTCCGTCCGGGCTCGAGGATGGTTATCGCGCGGAGACGCTCCGGCGACAGCCACGGAGCCTTGCTTTCCATTTGTCGCTGCCAGCTCGTTACGGGCCGCCTACGCATCGTATTCCTTAGTTTTACAGCCCTGCGCTGCCCGCGCCTCCCGCTCGGCCGACCTCATTAACCGCCGTGTTCCGACTTGCGGCACGCGGGCCAGCGCGGAGACCTGGATGCCCCGCCTCGCGCGCCGCGCAGTGCTGCCAACACGCCAGCTGCCGGGCGAAACCCACAGCAACGCGCTCTGGCCAAGTGTCGGATACAAGGGAGGAAGAGTACATTTGAAAATGTACATTTTTTTAATTAAGAGAATTGTAAATATCCTGAAACGCTTCTCATGTGGGCCATGATCAGCGTGCTAACTTTCCACGAGGCGGCCCAGGTTTCCATTCCCGACGGGAGCAAACATAAACTGTAGCTTTCTAATACAAATCGTCTCAGTTTCTATAGCTGTGTGATGAAAGAAAATGTTTAGGCAGACCGAGTAATCTAGGTTCGGTGTTGCGAATACGTCATGCTCGCCACAAGTCTTCCTTAACAACAGGCGTGGATAATAATAAAAAAACAGGACTCAGGCCTAGGAACACCGCAAACTGGCAAAATCCGGATTAATACGACTCTAAATGCCATAAATATGTATGCGCAAATATCCCGGAAGTAAGCGAGTGTTTACTTACTCCGGTCGCGTACTTACTCGTAGATTTCGTTGCATCGCAGAGGGGGCGGAGATCCCCCCTCATCGGAACGAGATATCCTGCACCGACCTGTACGTCAAATCACTTTCCCCTTCCATGGGTCACTGTCTCAGTCGGGACAAGCTCTAAGCTCCCGACCTGTCTTCCTATGTGAGTGGTAAATGTACTGAATATATTTGTGTTAGTACGTAAGGGTGAACAGAGGGGATGAGGAAAGAAAGATCACGGGTAGTCCATGCTCCTTTTTGTGAGGGTAATGCTCCATTATTCGCCTGGAATTCATAGAAGAAACCACGGAAAACTATCAGAGAAGTCAGCCGCTAGAATTCTCCTACAGAAAGCGGCTGAATTTTATCTAACACGATTCATTACGATATATAATTAGTGGATTTGTTATTAAAATTGAATGCGTTGTTTAAAATTTGTGGATAATTAGTGGTTTATAATTAGTGGATTTGTTATTAAAATTGAATGCGTTGTTTGAAATTGTTTAAAAAGTTTCCCTTTAAATTTTATCAAATGCCGCATCTGTAAGTATTTTCAGAAACTGCCAGTGAATTCTGGGCGACTCGAATTTAGATTGATGTCATATGGATTGGAGTATTAAATAATTCACAATTTTTAAAAGGGTGAGAGAAATAAATAGGAAAATTTGCAATGATGTCTTCACAAAACCACTCTTCAATTTTATTGATATCCTGGCGACATTTCGAGCTTCATATTCAGTGTCTACACGCATCTGTTTTACACGTTGATTACAAATTGCTTACCTTCATTCCAAGAGGAGGATATTAACCTTCGTACAATGAAACAAATTGCTTTACAATTCAACATTGCCCGTCCTGCAACTGTTTGTATATGCCTATGTGTGCATGCAAGAGAGGGAAAGAAATAATCAGAACGAATTTGAGAGGGCTTACTCGAAACATAAGCTGATGACATCATTCACATCGCAAATATCTCTCTTTACTTACAAGCTAAGATATTTTCAATCGCACAATACAAAAATTTGACATCACGAAGTTGGAGACCATTCATCAAAAAATAGTTCCCGATATTTTTTGAGTTATAGTTTTCTTAAGATTATAAATAATAATCAGTCCAGTCCAAATCCAAACAGAATATGTATATTAAAACATTTAAACTGTGGAACAACACATTCTATTTGCAGAGAAAGACGTTTTGTGAAGTTATGCGTTCACTTTTTTAGGTAACATTATGTCATAATTTAAAACCTGCATAGGGATCCATTCGAAAAAAAAAAGTATCTGGATCCATATACATCTATGTGAATTTGATAAAACTGATCTGGACTGAGAATAAATGTCCAGTTTAACCATGTTGTCATGGTAAGTCAAGTCCAAATGACAGGCAGAGGTATGGCCGGCCTAGAATGGTCAGCGGCAATTCTGCCGTCCATACGTACAGTGCGCCTGGAAAGTGTCTCCGCAGGGATACCCTACAGGTGAGAGTGCTAGCAACACCAATTATTTTGGAAGCAATTGCTGTAGCTTGTAACAAAAGAATACGTACACTGCGTCACATATTCCTAGCTCCATGATCACAATCACAGCAGTTGCGGAAGTGTTGTTCCCTTCACTTATTCCTCAGTGATCTGGTTGCAACCAACATAATAGGATGGCCTGATTCGATTCGGAGCAGAGAGATCGCTTGGTGGATAAGTGATTCCTGGCACGTCAACTGCTCAGGTCTTTAGTCCCTTATATGTCCATATTTTATCGCGGGAGCTGGCGGTGACCTCCCCCCCTCTGAACAGCAAGATCCGGAGCAGACCTATCGTCGCCTATGGGTATTATCCCCAACTAGATACCTCCCATCAGCGGGGTATCGCCCCATCCAGGACAAGTTGTAAGCTCCCGACATGTGTGGTAGTGTAGTGCCAGTAAAGGTAAGTGTATGTAAGTAAGGAGTGTGTAGGTAAGACAATAAAGAGAAAGTAGAGAGCGCGTGCGCTCCGTGGTCCGTTTGTTAGAGAACTCCTCCGGCATTCGCTTAGTATGGTTAAAAAAATCACGAAAAACTACCGATCAGAGCAATCGATCGCTCGAATTCTCCTTCAGAAAGCCAATGAATCCTAGTTATGAAGCTAGTGTCGCAAACCCTGCCATTGTCGGGCTTGCACCTAGCACCCCTCCATCAGAGTCACAGCAGTGCTCAGCTGATGCTCTGAGCCACTTTTCTCGGTCGATGCGGAGAGGACGTTCCTGGTGCATCACAGTTCCAAAGATGAAAGGGACTTTTTTTTTTGTCCGACGCCTGGCAGCGGTGTGAGGCACTGCGTGCCGCCGCCACCGAAGCTGTTCGCACCCACCGGAGGGCAAGCCGGCGGGAGTCACGAGTCCGGAACCCGTCATAAACGAGTCGTTCCAGCCAAACGCCGCCGCATTATCTCGTCCGGAGCGGATATCCGCGCACGGGAACGGCGCTTAATCCACCAAGCGCGCACGCCTACCGGCCCGCGGAGCTTTTCGGAAACACCGCCGCCGCCGCCGCCACCGCCAAAGCAACCCTACTGTTCTGTTCTCGACTCTTCTTCCTCGGGGAAAATTAAGTGGAAGTGAGTAATGCGTGCACTGTTGGCACGCATGTTCGCAGGCACTTACAGGCCACGGAGATCGTTACCGCCTCTCGTCACGCTCCCGCGGCCGTGAAGGACATCACCACGCACCCTTTTTTCATAACTCACCGCTTTCGTAAAGGAGCGTGCGCGTCCCAAACTGGGAAGCGGAGAGGAAAGAGAACTCACTTCGGACTGCCAGGGGCGCTAAAGTAACAAAATACCGCAGTCTGCGTAACTCAACATAAGTCGGGACAAGGGAATACACACGGAAGAACAATGACACGTTTTAAGTAATGGCAAAATACACACACACACACACACACACACACACACACACACACACACACACACACACACACACACACACATATATATATATATATATATATATATATATATATATATATGATATTTACACATTATAAATAGGGCTTTTTATCCAGCCGACAGCCGGTACCCCTCACGTCCCGATGGGGCGCATTTTCCGATACACTAGACACCAACACACTTGCGGACTCCTCTGATCTGAGGTCATAAGAACGTGAGGCCTTCTGGGACAACACATACTCTGAGAGGCGAAAGACAAACAACCATTCCGCAGGCGGCACTCGAACCCACGACCCTTCGGACCGAAGCGCTGAGTCGGCACACGCTGTTAGCCACCTCGGCCATCCAGGTCTACAGTTCCGAAGATGAAAGGGATTTTTTTTTGTCCGACGTCTGACAGTGGAAGATTTTTTAATTAATATAGCAACGCACTGTACTGTGCTACATTGGGATCGACCAATTTCCATGTCAAAACATAACGTATGATTGCATTATCTTGTGAGAAGTTCTCATGCCCGCTACGATCACAGTTGGCAATGAAAAACTTAATTCCTCATCAGTGCAAAGTCTAAATACTAATTCCTAATACTAATCTTTGTTAGCAACAATACGAGTACTAAACAGTAAACAATTTCAATGAAAAAATCATCATTCGCTAAAATATTGCGAATTGCCAACTAAAATAATTGTAGGAAAAACTTTTAATACTGATAGAAAGAATCATCAAGGTTACATTCTACGCTTTACAACTCTAGCAAAAATCAGCAGTATACCGAACTTTGTGTGATCCCAATGGCAATCCTTAACCCAATAGTTTGCACATTTCATTGGACGGTTTGCTAGCCTCTCGCCTTCAGGCCCATATACAGCAATAGCATTCTCCCCGGAAGCCCTGCTGGGGCCGTACGTGCCAAGCCGGCGCAGCACGTGCAGGCGGCACACACCTGCGCGCAGATAAGCACTCTCGGCCCTCGGGGCGCCAGGCCAAAGGTCACACTCGCCCGCCCACATCGCCCTCCAAAGCACCGCAACCCAACACTTTCCTGCAACTCCTACTGCGACGCCACTCATAAATTAAGACCCTCCATGTCAATGGCACCCCTACCGTCACTTGCCCGAAACATCTATAGTGCGATTTTTCTAACTCTGCCTCTCAAGCCCCTGTAGCCACGATGGAATATCATACGGCATTTCGCGTCTTTCTCTGTCGTACCACTAGAAGTCGCATGATCGCAAGCACTGCTTGATGTGGTCGCGATCGTGCGATACCTAGTGGCACGACTGAGAAAGACGCGAAATACTTGACGTATTCCATCGTGAAGAGAGGCGAAGTTAGAAAAATCGCAGTGAATCTGAAATGCCCTTCGGGCTGGACCGACGGAGTTTAAATGAAATCCTATACGTTTCGTCTGCATCTGCAGCAGACATGGCCAATGGCGTAGACGAAAAGTCCTTCCAGACAGCTCGCTGCTGACATTGCTTATTATCTGTTGTTTTGGCGGAAGGCGCTGCGTCTTATGCACAGATGAAAAACGGCGTCTGTGTGCCATCTGCGCCTAGGACGCGGCATCTTCCAGACAGTGAAGTAGATATTGACACCGATCGCGTAAGAGGAAGCCTTCATTTTCCCGAAACTTTGGTTCCGAAACCGGCGCTTCTATGGGTATCTCTTCTCTGCAACATGATTGTCGTTGGAACTGGTATTGCAGCTCCAACAAGCTTTCCTGATAACTATATTTTGATACAAAGATTCGATGGGGTTCTAATATAGCAAGCGACTGTTCGCGTGAATGCGAAAGGATCAAAGATGTCAGCAGCTACACAAATAATGCGGCAACGCGATACGAATATTGTAGTTTGAAAGAAAAATAAATCGGTAAAAACAGCTTTTTGGTAGAGAAATATGTACCGTCAATCAGTATCTACAGAAACATATTTAAAACACGTTCGTACTTCAATGTTATGGTAAATAGTAAAACATTATGACATGCCAATCTCTGTCCACATACAGTTTAAGACAGGGTCCGTCAGGGATCTTTCGACTTCTAATTGCTTATTGAAAGCTGTATTGGTTGGCCAAACGAAAAAACCTTCTTCCTGAAGTATGATCAGTATTATACTCCCCACCATCATACGTATTACAACCAATCACAATCACACGACATCGTTGAAACTCCTACCTTGTCTGTTTTGACACCTCGCGCCATTCCCACCACAATCAACGCCCTAAAGTCCACAGTCCTCGATACAACCTGCGTCATCGTGTCTCAGGTGCTAGGCTAATGAATTCCGGGTGGCGAGGTCCCACTTCCCCCGGCGACCAACAGCCCGCGCCGCGGTCGTTCCTTCCCCCTTAACAATGGCCTCATTTGCATGCGCTGTCCCCGCGGCGCGGCGCGCGGCGCAGGGGACAGGTGGACGTGCGGCGGGGACACGGCGCGGCGCGGCGCGGCACGCCACCTCCACCTCCGCTCTCCGTCGCAGGAAGCGCGGGCGGCGAATACTGCTCTTGTTCGGCTCTTGATTGATTGATGATTAATTGTTATTTTGGGCGCGTCAACTTCTAGGGTCATTACTCCTGTAAGTGTAGTTCATATTTTTTTCATCGGGAAGTGACGGAGATCTTCCCCGCGGGATGAGGAGATCAGGGGCCGACCTATCGTCGCCTAGCCGAGCTTTCCCAACGAGGTATCTCCAACCAGCGGGACACCGCCCCAGCCAGGAGACGCTCAAAACCCCAGACCGGTCTCTCGATGTGTGGTAGTGTACTGAAGGTGTATGTAAGAAGTGAGATAGGTCAAGGAAGAGGAAAGAAAGATCTCGCGCGGTCCATGACCCCGTTTGTTAGGGTACTGCTCCGTCATTCGCCTCGTGCTGATCGGAGAAACCACGGAAAACTACAGATCAGAGCAGCCGGTTGCTAGAATTCTCCTCGAGACACGACTAACTCGACCTAGCTGACAAGCCAGTGTCGAGAATCCTGCGGCTCTGACCTAGGATCTCCTGGTCAGAAGTACTACTCGTTCACTTTACATTAGCAGACGGAGAGCTGCGATCTGTTTACATGAGGTCACCGCCGACTGAATGAGAAACGCGCGTCTGCAGTATATACTGACCGCTAATATGATATAGATGGCGGTGAGCAGCCAATAGAACCCCGGCGGGGCAAGAACATAACCATTAAGCAGTAGATAAGTGCAAAGAAGAAATGAAAATATTGTACGTGAATGTTGTGAATAGTGTGTGGTGTGATCTATTTTATTGTATATTATCTTAAATCATTTAAGAGCGCGACTCCAACTCACTGTCAGAAAGGCATAATTAGTCAGCTGTGTCCGTAGCGCTTGTGCTGCCTTCGGAGACAGCTGATTGGTCAGATGCTGATTGACATCGGGGCCATTCGTGTATTCTCGGTCGTGTGTTCGGGCCTTCACTTTCAAAACATCATTAGTTCCTAATTCTGCCGTCTGCAAATATAAAGTGAACGAGTAATACTGCAGTGGCATATACTGCAATTTTCTAAGAGCGACCCTCACGGCCACTCAAAACCCATCTTCGCGATGGAATATGTCACGGCATTTCGCGTCTTTTCTCTGTTTTGCCGGTAGAAGTCGCATGATCGCAAGCACTGCTTGATATGGTCGCGATCGTGCGAAATCCAGCGGAACGACTGAGAAAGACGCGAAATGCCGTGACATATTCCATCGCGAAGATGGGATTTGAGTGGCCTTGAGTGTCGCTCTTAGAAAAATCGCAGTATAGTTGATGCACTGAGTCACCTCTCCCGGGAGTGCGCTTGGGATAGGCGAGGGGCGTCCAACTTGCCAGGCCTCAAGAGCCTTAACTAACACCTTTAATACGGATTGCAGGTCGTATAACCATCACTCGAAGGATCCGCACATGACCCTTATTGTTGATCTCGGCTGCTCTGAAACATTGGGGAGGGAATGAAACCCTGAATGACATCAGGCGTACCATGCATAACGCAGTGAAACACATTGGGTTGATTTTCAATTTCTGAATTCACTAGCAAAATGCCTTAAATCTGAACTGAACCTTTTTTACATTAAAGGGGTGTTGATCACGGCAGGGCATGAGCGCTAGGCGCACAAAATGTTCTCTTCCGACATGGATGCAAGGGAATTCACGTTCCAAGTAACCTTTGGCGGGCAACAATAAATGTAACCGTGGGCCGCATACGGCCTGCGGGACGCCAGTCGAATAGCCCTGGCATACACAAGAGTAGGGGTAACGACTAGTACTGGCCACTGCGTCGGCAAGAGCCACTTCAAGTACAAACTTTGAAAAATAACAATTGAAGGCTCCCCACGAGCTTCAAACTCGCAGAACGTGGCGCTTTTGCCTTGCAGTGGTTACGACTCGAACGAAGATAATTTATTTTAATACCACGTTATTGCTTGTTGTCTTCGTTACAGAGCTCGATATACACTGTCTAACTTATTTGGATCGAGAGGACCGTGCTTACAGGAAAATACATGAAAACAATTCAATGATGCTACGAGGTCTCTTACGGAGGAATTTATGAAAGGGAAATATGGGAAGGAAATATGAAGAGACAAACCGAGTTAACATCCAGTTAATTAGCAACTAAGTCAATTGAATTATTAAAATTCAGTAAAAAATAAAATCTTTTATGTATCACGGCGGTTAACTGGTTCTAATAATCTGGGCGACAAAAAATCGCGAAGCTCTGCAGCTAGAATAACTTTTTTTTCGCCCACGGGGCATAAATAACTACAGTAATCACTAGACATCCGCGAATTCGCTATTCACGAGTTTTGAACATTCGGTTTTAATATTCACAACTTAAATATTCGCGAGTGCGACTTTGGTCGTAATGATGAAGTAACGGGAGAGAAACAGGGTCTAAAACATTTTCAAGGGATTTCACCCATTGATAGTCCAATTCTGAGTCCGGAATCTGCACACTAACCAAATTACTGGTGACTTTCCCTACTTATTTACCCTTCGCTCATCATAAAAACTCTACGTAGACTTTCTTAGGGTCATAGCAAGTTAGGGCTCACCTATCACATCCTTTTATGGCCTCTACTTCCCATTTCCTCGACTCTCTGTACAAGTTTTATAACACGTCCATATTATGAATTACTCTTCGAAAAAATAGAAGAATATGGGGGGAAAAGGCAAAAGAGATTTTTTAAATTCATTTCTGATCCTTTTTCAATATCTTTGGATATAACGACCTCAAACAAATCATAAAGCAGCTCAGAATAATGAATAATCCTAAAACGCAGGTATTTAGTGATATAATAGTGCAAACCTTCAACTGTACCTGTTCGAATGAAGCTGAAAAGGAAAACTCTTAGAATAAAGAATGTCTTCTTGAAAATAGAAAATGAATTTAACACGCTGTGAATTTTCTTTCAGTAAGTAAATGAGAAATATTCATAAAAATCCACCTAACACCGGAGTGAAGCTAACAAAATTCACAATCGATTTCAGAAAATATCTTGAAAAACTCTAATAATAAAACAATTGATATTATTGTGATGTTTTATTTTTATTTTAGAATCTGTATTTTTCAGTGTTGTGGCGGACCTAAGATTGCGTATAAAAGCTTCTTCTTTGCTTTTCAACGAGAACCTGCTGTGCTATCAACGCTATCCTTCCGATCGACTGAGTCTCTCCATAAGAAGCGCCCTGCGCTGCTCCTTGATTCGTACCGCTGTGCCTCGCCGTGCCCCGCCCTGCATCGTCAGCCCACACGTTCCGGCCCGACCCACGGCCCATCGCGGCCCGCCCCATGGAACGTTGCGCTTCTGCCACCATTTTCTTTTGCTGCATCTGCTGCTACTACTTACTATTTTCTAATGTAGTAATTCTTCAATTCTGATTTTTATATTTTAATTTCAATCTTTAGTACATTACCTTTCCCAAATGTTTATTTCAATGTAATTGAGTACTTTAAACTATTACAATCTTCGTACCTTGCACAATATTAGGAATATTACAAATTTTCATTAGAGGAACATCCGTACGTTCAATTCTCTGTCTCCATTCATACTCAATACAACCGTTGCTAACCTCGCTTTTAACAAGTGAAGTACGTCATCCGTTACTTGTTTACGAAAATGTAAATAAACATATGAGGACTGGGTGAAACGTTACAACCATCCAGTCCCAACACAGCCGATCCTCTCCTATCCTCTCTTGACAGAGAAACCCTTGGATTCAAGTCCCAATGGCGTCGGATGTTCGTTTCTAGCTAAAATAGCTGAGTGGAATTCAGTCACTGGCTGGAGGAGAAAAGCGAACAAAAGAGGCGAACAACGTGAAGCACACAAGGAAAGACTAAACATGTGCGTCTTTTAAAAGGTAAATGAAATCAGAAAGGAAAACAGGAGATAACAGAAGTGAAAGAAAACAGGAGACGACAAAATATCACCAGGCAGAAGAAATCTCAGAGCAATACAACATCCAATGATTTCCATTTCCATCCATTCCTCAGTGCGAAGTCATTCCCTCCGTGAAAATGTGGCGCCACGAAATAATAGCATGCGGTTGGGTATCAGCGCGGGCAAGTCCTTCGGAAAACGTGAGGGCCAGAGGCGTATCTAGGTATTCAGGTGCCCATGGCAGGCATAGAATTTGCGCCTCCTGTCAGGATACTTCAAATTAACGTTCTTGGTATTTATACCAGTATACTCTAAATAGCGCCCCTTGTGGATGGCGCCCATGGCACGTGCCATGTCTGCCATACCCTAGATACGCCTCTGGTGAGGGCGGAGGGGAGGCCGCAATGGTAGGGTTCGCGCGAAGCACCTGTGCACCATTCAAGCGCGAGCGAGACACATGAGACGGGTACGCATGCGCAGTAGAGCCATCTACGCATACTACAGCTGTTCAGAAAACATCGGGTAGAGTTCGCGCGAGGTATCGGCGCTCTCGACCGTTAAAAGCGTATGCGAGACACACGAGAGGGAAGACACTGCGCATGCGCAGAACCTTCTACGCATACTACAGCTATTCAGAGAACATCGGAGAGTGTTCGCATGAGGTACCTGTGCACTGGACACCGATACCTCGCGCACTGGACGAAGCGCGAGTGGGACATGAGACGGGGAGACATTACGCATGCGCAGTAGAGCCATCTACGCATACTACAGCTGTTCAGAAAACATCGGGTAGAGTTCGCGCGAGGTATCGGCGCTCTCGACCGTTAAAAAAGCGTATGCGAGACACACGAGAGGGAAGACACTGCGCATGCGCAGAACCTTCTACGCATACTACAGCTATTCAGAGAACATCGGAGAGTGTTCGCATGAGGTACCTGGTGCACTGGACACCGATACCTCGCGCACTGGACGAAGCGCGAGTGGACATGAGACGGGAGACATTACGCATAGCGCAGTAGAGCCATCTACGCATACTACAGCTGTTCAGAAAACATCGGGTAGAGTTCGCGCGAGGTATCGGCGCTCTCGACCGTTAAAAGCGTATGCGAGACACACGAGAGGGAAGACACTGCGCATGCGCAGAACCTTCTACGCATACTACAGCTATTCAGAGAACATCGGAGAGTGTTCGCATGAGGTACCTGTGCACTGGACACCGATACCTCGCGCACTGGACGAAGCGCGAGTGGGACATGAGACGGGAGACATTACGCATGCGCAGTAGAGCCATCTACGCATACTACAGCTGTTCAGAAAACATCGGGTAGAGTTCGCGCGAGGTATCGGCGCTCTCGACCGTTAAAAGCGTATGCGAGACACACGAGAGAGAAGACACTGCGCAGACGCAGAAAAGACATCTAAGGACACTGTAGAGTTTCAGAAAACATTGGAAGGCTGAGGCGAGCAAGATATTGTAATGACGTAGATTGATTGATTATTTCGTGCTTCTGGCTGCTAAGATCATTACTCCCGTGGGTGTAGTGCATGCATGGACCGTGGTCCGTTTGTACTGCTCCAGCAATCGCCTGGTACACATAGGGAAAACCAGAGAAAACCACCGATCAGGGCTGTCGGCAGCTAGAATTCTTCTCCAGAGTGGCGGTGGAATTCAACCTTGTTATCTACCAGTCGAAACTTACGCCACCGTCGGAACTTGAACCCAAAGATCTCTTGGCCAAAGGCGTCGCAGCGACTTCAGTTGATGCCTTGTGCCTGCCTCAGCCGGCAACTGCAGTATGCCTTCTCTGGCGGTGACATACCCCAAAAATTTGATTTTGCTGCGTTAGTAATTTGTTTCATTGGGTTTCTGGTGTGCCTTCTTACATGAAACATGAATGTATATGTTTTTGTGCTGCGGCTACCTGACGAAAAGCTAGGAAGTCGATACTTGTGAGACGACCTCCAATGTAGCCGTCTCTCTCCTCTGTGTCAGAAGGACACAGATTCATCGCACAGTCTAGAGACTAGGCAAAGGTCTCGAGAAAGGTAGAGATGGAGGCAGGAGAACGGAGGAGGAGCAACGCGACAATGCCAGTCTATCGAGACAGAGCCGGTGGGGGTGGGGGTAGTAGCGGAGGTAGCGGTGGCTATGGAGTGGCATGGAGAGCCGAGGCGTTGGTGGTAGCGGTAGTGGGGATGGCGATGGCATGGTAATGGCGTGGATGGTGATAGTGGCGGCTTCGGCGGTTTGGACAGAACGGTAGCCATTGCGTTGGGGAAGGCTTGGATGGTGACCGCAGTGGCATGAATGGCGGCAGCGGTAGCTGTGGAAGAGGACAAAATGGCGTTGGCGTGGACGGCGGCGCGACTGTGGCAGGGTTGGCGGGGATGCCTGCGGCGACGATCGCCATGGCAGTGGCAATGGCAATCCCAGTCCCAGTAGTGGTGGAGGTGGTGGTGGTGGTGGTGGTGGTGGTGGTGGTGGTGGTGGCGGCGGCGGCGGCGGTGGTGGTGGTGGTGGTGGTGGTGGTGGTGGTTGTGGTGGTGGCGGGCAGCGGTGGTGATGGCGGCCGCTATGTTGGTGGCAATGGCGTTGGCAGAGGCAGTAGCAGTCCCAGAAGTGGTGGCGGCGGTGGTGGTGGTGGCGGTGGTGGTAGCGGTAGTGGTGGCGGTGGTGGTGGTGGTGGTGACGGTGGTGGTGCTGCTACTGCTACTGATGACGGCCGCTACGGTGGCGGCAACAAACGTGGCAGGAGCGGCGGCGGAGACTGCGGAGGGGCGGCGGCGGCGGCGGCGGCAGCGACAAAAGCCCCCAGCAAGGGCGTTTATCGATAGCGCGCAGGTTGGCGCGCTAATTTATCGGCGCGCGCACTTCGGAAACTGGCCCCCGGAGCTCCCGCGGCGCCGCGCGCAAAGAGGTTTCCGTAATGAGCGCCCCCTATCTTCCTCTCGCGCGCCTCGCAAGCGCCCCCACGCCCCGCCCATTTTTATAAACGGCAGAGGAGGAACAAAAAAGGCGCTCGCTGGTTTCCCGCTAATACTTAAGAAACTTGTTTACTGTTCTCTCTCTTCCAATTTGTCCAATATTTTTTTACCTTCGTTCCCCTACTCTCCCCTTCATAATATCATGTATATTATTTATAATGGTGCCTCTGTAAATAATTCACGGCCCGAAAACACCTTCAAACTATAACACTTCCCCTTCCTGCTGGGACTTGAAATATAGTCTCAATGGAAGACATTGAAAAGAATTGAGCCAAATTAAAAACATAATTTTGTATGAACACAGGGCAGCTAAAACTTATTATTTTAATTTTTTTAATCAATAATTTATCTTGACATTCAATACATCTGTAACGACAACGAATCAAGAGGAGAAAAAAACAACAAATATACGATCTCTCGTTTTTACTTGAATCGAATTTTGCCCAGAGAGGATAATAAACAAGAGCCTGCCGTAATAAAGAAAGTTTCCCGTTTTCAAGTCATTTTGATTACACATCACCTATGCAATTCTCATCATTTAGTGTGGTTAAAAAAGTTGATTCTGAGATTGCAATACCGTTGTTACTTTTGTTCCTAAGAAACTGCGAAATTTCAGAGTTTTTAAAATGAAAATTCGTCCTCCACCATTATAGTACAGTACCTCACTGTACTCGATTAGAATCAAGAAAAATCAAAAACAAATATGAAGCCAGTTTTGAGACTAACAACAGTCCAAGGGCTTCATGTAAAGTACTTTCAAAAACTGACAGATCCGTTTCAAATTCGCAGGATTCCGCGATCGTGGAATATCCATTTTGAGGAAAATTCTGGGAACTGTTTAGGCGCTAGTGTTAGCCAGAGACACACGACGCATGGACAGACGTTTTGATTAAAATCTCTTTTATCGGGCGGACGGGCTAAAGGTAGGAAATAAATGGAATAAACAGAAGTTTTGAAAGAAGAAGAAGAAAAAAAAAAACGTTTTAAGGATACGCAAACCGTGTATTTCCATCAAAACCACAACCATTTTTACAGCATTGTGTATCTTTATTCTATTACACAGAAAGTAAACGATGCAGGATTTTGCCGTGCGCCCCAGCCCAGCCGGTGCATGGCGAAGGCAAGTGCAGGGAGCGGGGCGAGCGCGCGCATCCTCGGCCGCAGCGCAGGGGTCATGAAGCGCGGGCCTGGAATGCGGTAAGTGCAGGGCATTTGTCGCGCTTCATGGCCGGCCGTGACGTCAGCATCGCGGGTGGCGGACACGCCACAGACTCCATCACAGCGACGAGAGGAGGAAAGAGGATGGAAACGAATGTTTTTGAAGAGCCACTACCAACAAGCAGAAGTATAGGGAATGCAATGGAGATAACTAAACACGTGCCA
>JAHLJT010000631.1:230212537-230231986 GCA_031308135.1 Acheta domesticus
AAATTGTAGTTTTTTTCCATTCATTGTGCGGTAAATGATCTAGTTACTAAGATTCTGAAGCTGTAGGAGCAAGGGACCGGCTGAGGTAGTGCCTCTGACCTGGAGGTTCTAGTCCCGACGGTTGGGAGGATTTTCGACACTAGCTACATAGTTAGGTCATTCCAACGGCTGGTTGCTCTGATTGGTAGTTTTCCGTGGTGTCTCCGATCAAAACCAGGCGAATGCCGGAGCAGTACCCTAACAAACGGGCCACCGACAGCGCGCGATCTTTTCATTCCTCTTACTTGTATTCTCCTTTCCTCTTACTTACACTCGCTTACACATACGCACGCTTACACGACTTTCCTTACCCTTCATTGTTCTATCCTCTCTCCTTAAATGCACAATTACACACATACTTACATGAACTAAACTACCACATATGCCGGGCGCTTAGACCTTATCCTGGCTGAGACTGTGTCCCGCTGGTCGAAGATACCTGATTGGGGGAAAGCCCACTGGCTGACATGTAGATTTGGAGTGAATACTATTTATTATTCTTTTACAATTGCATACAGGGCTATTGTTTCTACCTTTCCAAATTCATTCCTTTCTGTACACTTTGTGAAACTATATTGTCTCTTAAGTTGAAGACAAATTACCAGCAGTTATGATTGAAATACGTGTAAACCAATTTTCACACTCAGCTTATCAAAAAATCGCCAATGGATTAGTAAATAGAAAACATTCACTCAGCTTGAAGTATTGAAGTTGCACTGAAGCAATAGAACTAGCAGCGTGAGCGCAAGTCCTATCACTTGAGAATAAGAATAAATACTCATGCTCAACTAAAATAACCTTATATTGATAGAAATAAAATTGAAAGTTCATTATTCGTAAAATTGGCATCAAAAGAGATCAGAAATGAATTCCAAAACGTGTCCAAGGGATTAGCGAAGTTTATGAGACTATTTCAAAAGCGTTACATAACGTTTATATTTAGAGACATTGTTTAATTGTTACCTAAATTATATAAAAAGGATTAAATGCATAATGTACTATCAACGTTGTTATGAAAACAGAATTCAGGTTTGACTTTCTGCACTCATTTTATTATTGCAAATTACTTCTCACAACAGGATCAGTCAAGAGAAAACATCTCAACTCAATTCCAGATAGTCCCAGAATGAAACAACGATATTATCAGTATCCGCTAAATTGTTCCTGCGAGTCGCCCGAGGAGAAGCCTCATTAATCAATGCCCTGTTGGGGCGAAGCTTCCGCCGCCAAGAGAGAATGTGTTGGAACGCCGCCTCCGCCGCCTCCACCGCCGCACCTGTAGCTTCAGCGCGGCCAGCGGCCGGCCCGCGCTCTGTCCGCAGGCATCCGCAACTCGTTTATGCAAAACCGAACGCCCCGCCCCCCTCCACACCCCTCGCTCCGCCCCCGCCCCCGCCCCCGCCCCCGCCTCCGCGCCGAGGCGTCCGCAGCTTTTTCCGTCCCGCGGCGTCCGTCTGGCGCGCGCGGGCCCCTGACCTTGCATATTTCGCACCGCCGCCGTCCCCGACCCCGCGGCCCACCGCCGCCGTCGCCACCGCCCCGAGAGAATCACACAGAAATTGCTTGGGAATCGGTTCGTTCTGCTACCGCGTGCCATGGCGCCGACGGAACGATGTCGCTGTGCCGGGGCGGGTGTAGAGTTGCGACATCAATGACGATGTTTCCAAAACACAAATATCTCCGTAAAGACAACGATATTTTAAACAACGACGTATTGACAGCGATGTTCTATTAACTTCGATGTTTTATGATCGATGTTTACCTTTTTAATGTTTTGTTCGAAGATGAAAGTTAGTCACAATTTTTAAAAAAATTAAAATTTAATAATAACTGATAGTACCACTGTCAATTTGTGTTTATACCAATCGAACGTGTTTTTTTACCTTCATCAAGCAGACTATCCATCTCCCGAGATGATCCCGCTGACCCGGTACTTCCTTCCTTCGTTGTTTAAAAACATCGATGATCTTTGGTCGATATATTAATATAACATCGATGTTATAATTTTGAACATTATCTTTGTAAACATCGATGTTTTGTTTCTCGATGTCACATCTCAGCCGGGTGGCGCGTGATCGAAGTGCTGGTGAACATGGCGCTGTGTGATCTGGGCGCCTATGGGTCGTCGTTTCACTGTCTTTGGGAGAAATATTTGTGCCAATTCAATTTCATTACTAAACCTTGAGATATTGATACGTTTGTGTTGTTGTATTTTCTTTTGCTTAATATTTTTTTTTATATTTCTGTAGGAAATTCGTTACTGAATACTAATCTTCAAAACGTAGATTTTAGGTGTAGCTAGTTGAATCGTTTTATGACACATTTAATTAAGACTAAAAATGTAAGAATTATGACGGAAAAAGTATATTGTTCTACATGTGCCAGTTATTCTATGAACCCAAAACTGTTTTTGCACAATGTACAGTAAATTCATACAAAATATGTTTGTAATTCATTTTGTTTATTGTTGATGTAACAGTTGAATTTTTCGTAAATATTACATTTACCTGTTTAATTGCATTTTCCTTTTTAAGTCCTTGTTATTAATTTGTAAATAAGACTGGATCTCATTCGTTTTTCAGAAAATACAAAAGAAGGAATTGTTAGTGTGGTCGGAATGAAAATATTTTTTGTGATTTCCCTTAATCTTCATAATAATTATGTGGCATAAATACCTCAGTGTTTAAAGAATGTATTAAATTATCGTAATGAAATATTACGAAAACACAGAAATGCAATATTCAATTATACATTTGATTGTGCATTATCTCCACATTTAGCAGGTCTTCATACAGAAGTTCACTATAGCATACGACAGTTATAATCCTGGTAAATAAAAAGCATTTCGCTTTACATTTTACCACCTGGTCACTGTTGTAAACTTAACAATTGCGTTGGAATATGTGTCCCTCGTCGCAATTGTCAACTAACCGTTGCGATCCCATAGCTAATTAGCATAAGTAATATTGCAAATGATGTTCGACCTGTTCAAAGAATTGACTGCCGGCTGAAGTGGCCATTTGTTTGCTATCAGCAGCTTCCTCACTTTCGTTCAGACGCGTAAATTGCTGTTTCTGTAACTCTAATTTAGTGTACGCGTGCCAGAACATGCTAATCGCCTCTCCATTGAGTCTTCCCACTTATTGGGCTTTCATCGGGAGAGAGGATTTTTGAATAAAAAGTTAATTTCACCAGACGCGGGAAATAGAGTGTGACTACGGAGATCTTCGAATGTAAGGAAGCTATCCCATTTTCGTAATACTTGTATAATTCTTATGTATAAGGTATTTAATTGTATACGCCATTATCAAATAGTAATTTTAAAGTTAATGTTAAAAACATTTTTCCCGTTGACTGCCGAAACAGAACCTCCTTCTTATAATAAAATTCTTATAATAAAATTAACATAAACTTTGCAATATACTAATTACTTGTTTCTAGTACTATTTTCGTAAAGGTCAATTATATGATTTCAGGAAATTAGTTTTTAATTTGGGTGTAATGCCATGCGAGATATATTGGCATAAACCCCCATCCACATCCTAACAAAATCCTGGTTGTGCACGAATAGAGAATAGATTAACTCCTTTTTTATATGAAGATAGCACGAATAAAGGATAGATGTCCTTTTTCACGATTAATCCAACCGTGTACTATTAAAACCCTTTGAAGCAATGTATGTGAAGTAATCATTGGCAGGAGAAATAATTAAGTGATTAACAATGGAGAATTGTTGATATGTTGGATATTTTTAAGGTTTGGATTTCAGGTTTGTGCATAAGTCTTAGCTGAAATAAAGTTGAATTAGAGAAACAGCAACAGTCGGAAGATTTCTTCCTTCTAGTAATAATTGTTGAAATGTTGGATAGTTTCAAGGGTCAAGTACCGGAAATGTGCATAAGTCTTAGCTGAAATAAAGCTAAACTAGGGAAACAGCAAACCGCAATGTTCAGAAGATGTCCTCCATCTTGTAATAATTATGTTTCTTTCTGCTTAATTCGGTAAGAGTTGTTAGTCAAACTCAAGTAAGTAATCGCAGCTTCCTGGAATTGTTCCATGTTTTGTATTCTGAGCGTAAGCTTAGCAGTAGAGTGTGGATTAAATGCTAATGCCATGTTACTATGTCATACTATGACGCAGGCAGAGTACATATTATGCGTATGCATAATTCGTGCGTGTGTGTGCCACACTGACGTAACAAATGAATCACTTCTGTTGACATCTCTGATACCGTTCCGTGAACTGTGATATGGTGTGGGAAGAATATTAATCTTTATTATTTCAGCTTTATGCTTCAGGGAACTTAAGACGTAAAGACGTACTCAGTATTCATGAGTACTTCCCCATATGGTCTCTTTGCACGCCAGAGGTACGACATACCGGTGCCCTCGTTTCCCTGCCGTCGGCGGATCCAGGAGGGGCCAGCTTTTTCCCTGGTTGAAACTAGTCTCCTGTACCGGAAGCGCAGCGGCATGTTCTGTCGAAAGTCGACGCTCGAGCCCCTCCCGAATATTCCCAGGAGCCCGCGCGTTCACCAGACGCCGCCGTGGAGAAGCGCCCTAGAAGAGAAACCTGGTTTCTGGCGATAGATTCCTGAGAGCAGCAGGTCCGGTCGCGATAAACGAAGCCTTTAATTACTTTCTGTGGTTCGGGGCGTTGCCTCCGGGCACCCTACGCCACCTGACTTGCTCCTGTGGCCGCCGCCAGCTTCTCTGTTCTGAGACAAATCCACACTGTACAGTGTCAGCATTATTTGAATACGAAAAATGTCACGACCACTATTGTCCTTTCCTTTTACACTGCGGAAAGTAATAATGCCGCCGCAAGAACATATAATTCAATGAGAATAACAGTACATGTATCAGCCAAACTTCCATGCTTCCAAAAGAAAGCAAATGGTACATTGAAACAATTTTTTAAGAATTCTGAAAATCTCGTTGAAGGATGATATGAATCAATTATAAATAAGATAATGTATAATGAAATAAGAAAGCATAGTTATAAAAATGTAGGTTTGTGAAACGACTTGTGTCTCATTCAATGATTTCAGGAGAATGGACTGATCCGTAGCATAACGTGCTATATTTCCTACCCTAAATGTTGCGGCTCACATCCACAGCATTTTCATTGTGTACAAAGGAATTTCGGGGTAGATTTTCCTCCCAAGAGGCACGGGGAACCTTTGTTCCCCATGTCTCCCGTTCTACCGGTAGTCACTCATTATTTATCCCTTCATGATTAGTTCATTGAAAAGTCCTTGTCGGTGCTGGCTGCTTCGTACGTGCCGTGGTAAAGCAGCTCATTAGACATTCTCTTTATTAAATAACACATATTTCCTCTCAAACTATCGTAGTTTTGTTTGATTTACGGATCACAGATCTGGTAATGTGCAAAACCATTCCGGTGATCGTCACTGACTTGTCTTACGTGGACATGTCTGGGATGAATTGCGGTGTGACGTGAGCTGATTTGAACAAAGAATTTTGATGGGCAAAACAACACGAAAATTCATATTGTGCGCATGCGCTATATCTCTTTGCAGGCGGCATGATTCGCAGCACCGAGCTGTGACTAAGTTCAAACGTACATTTAATTATATTAACGTACATTTTCACAACGGACGAAATAAATTTTAGAGCGAATTGTCAATAACAATCCTAGTTACCACATCAACTTATTTTCCGGTGGGCGCCGGGTTTGTATTTAAGACAATGAATTATCTGTCCCGCCAGTTCAGCCGCACAGCAAGCCCTGTCTGACCCGCTCGCTCCTCCGTTCCTTCGCGCCCTGTCCTGTCTGCCCGCTTGGTCCGTTCGGTCTGCTCGGCTCGCTCCGTCCGCCCAGATCGCTCCGTCTGACCCCGCCCCGCCTCGCCCGCTCCACTCGCCTTGCTCTGCCACGCCCCCTCCAGGGATGCAACCTCGATTCAAAACATTTATGTTTCTATACAAATATTGATGTTTTAAACATGGATGTATTGAAACCGATAATTTTTGAACATTGATGTTTTGGGTTCCATGTTTTTTCCGTTTTAAATGTTTTGTTCGTGGACGAAAGATGCCATAATCTTAATTTTGTAAAACATAAAATAGGAAACAATAACTGATGGTACCAATATCTATCTGCATATACAAGATATCTATCTGTATCTTTGATCGAAACGAACCCGGTTTGTTCTATCTTCATCGTGCAGGACTACCATCCCTTGCTCGAGATGATCGTGATGGCCTGGTATTTCCTTCGTCTTTCCTGTATTTCGCACACGGAGAGGCATTGTATAAATTTGTTTTGGTTAAATGTGAATTACAAATTAATAAGTACAGCTATTGTCAAATTATATTTTGATGCTCGTGAATTTAGTGTTAGAGGTTACTAAACGAACATGGTTTTGGGTCGATATATTATTAACATCGATGTTTGATTTTGAATATGTTTGTGTCAACGTCGATGTTTTCTTGCCGATGTCGCATCACTATCCCCACTAGATCCATCCCCGATCCCCGATCCGCCCCCGCCTTGTCCGAAAAGACGCATGCGGCCGCCAGATGCATTGCAGGTGGCTCGTTTCACATATTTTGTAGGGGGGAGAAAATGTGGAGGAACAGTCTGGGATGTCCCTCATATGTGTACTCGGCTGGTTAAGAATTTTCGTGCAAAACTTGGGAGCAATCACTTCAACAGGTGTTTTAGAACGCCGATACTCATACATTTTCACTCGTATTTTCACACATCCATCAATTTTTGTATATTACAATTTTTGTAAATAATATTGTAGTTATGTAGTACATGTAAAATGTTTTTGGAGATTTTATGTGTATGCATAATTTCTTAAACTACGATCAATCATTTAAAGAGGATTGCGTATAACTTTTGTTCGTAATTTGAAAAATAAAAAATCTTCATCCGATTATTTTAGGAGACTGGCTCACAATTATTTTTCTCTGGGCTCTGTTAGTTATACCACTGGTAAGCGCACAACTCACGTTCAACAGCAATCTTTTAAACTTAACGCCGGCACAAGGAATGATAATAAATATCGATTAATATAAAACACAAATTGTTTGCAAATTGTCATTATATTCACAGTAAGTTTCCACTATGTACAGGTGGTTCCTCCATTTCACATCTTTCATTGTCTTACTTCATCATACATCTATCGCCAATTGTACCCAATTTCTGAGTTTACCATCAAGTTTATGTCATCATGTTCAAGTTACAGTCCACAATGCAAATGGAATCTCATCCATCATTGATTGACCATTTTCATTTTCACATCAACCGCCCATTATTCACATTCATCTTTACGTTTATGGTCCTTTGTTCACCCGCCACTGTATATCCACGATACATTGTCCAGGGTCATGTCCAAGTCCACCACGCATTATCCATCTTCACTTCCATGTTCTTTCATTCGCCACCTTCACTTCTCCGTCAATCTTCAATTGTGCGCCTCCTTAACTTCCACCATCCGTTGTCCAATGCACTGTCAACGTCCATCACCCCAATTCTCACAGTCCTGTCGACGTTGTTGTCTTCGCCGTCCCGGCGTTCTGTCCTGCTGCGGGCACCGCCGCGCCGGCGGATACCAGCCGGCTCGCCCCTCGTTAGCAGCCGCCGGGCTTTAGTCGCCACTGCCGCCGCCTCCACCGCCATCGCCTCCAACCGCCACCGCCGCGGCTACCACCACCACCCCCACCGCCACCGCCACCGCCACCACCACCATCACCACCACGACCACCCACCGTCGCCGCTCCCGCCAACGCCGCCATCTCCACCGCCTCCACCGCCACCACGACTGCCATCGCCGCCATTACCGCCATCGCCACCGCCACTGTCTTATCCTGTGCCTCCGCCACTTGCCTCTCTCACCATCATTATCACCACTACCTCCACGCCCATCGCACCGCCTTCTCCTCCACCATTGACTCCACCAACATCACCACCGACAACGCTGCCTCCGCATCCACCGCCTACACCACTGCCATGGCCGCCACCACCACCACCGTCTTTGCTTCCGCCTTCGCCTCCGTCTCCGCCTCCCCCCCGCCACAGCCACCCCCTCCCCTACGCCACCGCCTCCGTTTCCGTCTCCCCTCCGCCTTCTCTCCGCCCCGCCTCCGCCCCCGCCACCGTCACCGCCTCCACCATCGCCTAGGCCTTCGCCTCCGCCTCTACCTCCCCTCCGCCTCCGCCTCCGCCTCCGCCTCCGCCTCCGCCTCCGCCTCCGCCTCCGCCTCCGCCTCCGCCACCGCCACCGCCACCGCCGCCGTCCTTCGCCGTCCCCCGGGGCGCCGCCGCCGCCGCCTCCGCGCAGGGCCCGCTCCGTCCTCGAGGGACGTCTCCCTCGCTGAAATACGAAAGCGGGATTTCTTTCTGCCGGGCTGCGGGCGATCCCAGCGCCAGGCCCCGCGCAGGCGCTTGACGCCCAACAGGCGCGCGCAGCACTGCGGCTGGCTCCTCTGCGCGCGCCAATGGGCTTTCTTCTGACAAGCTCCAGATTGTCTCTACTCACAATGCTACAAGTCTACCCATCTCCAAAATCCTTCACACCTTAAAAACAATCATAATTTTAAACTGTACGTATAGCAAGCGGACGGAATTGTTATGAAAAAAAGTAAATGTTGCAAGTTAGGTGTCACTGCAATTATCCGATAAGAATATATCTTATGTTTTACTCTCAAGTAATTTCTGTATATTCTTCAATATAAAAAGTTACATAAATCGTTATGTTGTCACGATCGTATCATAGGGTTAGTGGGTCGAAATATTACTCATGTTCCTAATTACGCCTACCGCATCCTAACGCGAGAAATGAATGACACCACTCGTCGGGGTAAAGCATTGCGTCCCTATTTGTCACGGAAGTTCATATTGAAAATTACTTGGTGTTATGCCGTCTCGTTGTTGCGTTGTGAATTTTCAATTTATTTCGTCAGACGATTTAAGAAACTATTGCTACGCTTGTCAGCGTAAGTAATCCGTGTGATGGTTCGTCATCTCGATGATTTGTCTGGAAGTTTAAGAGGTAAGCAATATTTTGATATCAAAGATGTTAGTTTGTCCTACTGATTCCGTTCGTAGCATTCGCGATATGGAAAGGTTATGAGTAGGGCCCGGATAATTATGTACTAAAAAATAGGAAAATATGTACATATATATGTACTAAAATGTGTAGAAATATGTACTCAAAATTAAGAAATATGTAACACTTTAATTATTATATCAATTCGTTGTAATAAAATACTTTTGCTTAAATGTTGATCTGTGTAGACTTAATATACTCGTAAAGAACAAATTAAAACATAATTCTACTCACAATTCTGTTATTTACAATGGTCTCCGTAAAATATGAGAAACAAATATTTGTTTCAAATACTTAGAAAATAGCTGAATGTTGACGTCACCGATACTTAAATTACTTTCGGTTGTTTTGACTTGTTTTTTTTTCCTTCGACTTTTTTCGTCTTCCTCGTCTTCATCTTCTTTGTCGTCTTCTTCTTCGTCGTCGTTTCCTTCTTCGTCGTCTCCTCCTTCTTCTTCTTCTTCTTCTTCTTCTTCTTATTCTTCATCTCCTCCTTCTTTGTCGTCTCCTCCTCCTCCTTCGTCGTCTCCTCCTCCTTCTTCGTCGTCGTCTCCTCCTCCTCCTCCTTTCTTCGTCGTCGTCTTCTCCTCCTCCTCCTTCTTCGTCGTCATCTCCTCCTTTTCCGTCATCTCCTCCTTTTTCGTCGTCGTCTCCTCCTCCTTCCACGTCGTCTCCTTTTTCTACGTCGTCTCCTTCTTCGTCGTCGTTTTCTTCGTCTTCGTCGTTTTTCTTCTTCTTAGTTGTCCTCGTTTCTCAGTCTTTCTCTTCGTCCGGTATTGTACTGGAGTTTAATCAACACCACCTACATCTAGTTAGGTGGCGTTGATTAGTTTCCCGGCATACTTACCATGATCACAGAGCCAAACACGAAAAAACACGTTTTTGGAAATTTCTTAGAATTTTATAGCCATTTCTGGAAACAAAATTATCAGTTCCCCAGTAGGAATGCTGAGACGCGTCGAATGACACCTCGTTTGTCTCCACTAGTGCCACGGGAAGTAGTCTACCCGTGAGAGACGGAACGGCGTCATCCGCAAGCATGCACACGAGGATTTTACTCAGATAGTCTATAGGGATGACATTTTTCCTATTATCTGTTCGAAGGCCTTGTACCGACCAAGTGTTCCACATCGCATGAAGTTACTGGTGTATGTTCAAACTTTGTCCCAACATGTCACTGTTCAATGCCTATTCACGGATTAGGGAATAAAAACAATGCTGGTTGATATTTAATCAATTGACTCTTAGCACAATTCAGCTTTCTTTAATAATGTTCTTACCCAAGACGCTATTGCTTGACTTCTCTGAAAAGATAAACCAAACTTTGCCTATGGCAAATTCTCAGTCTGCGTTACCACAAGATTTAAGCCAATCGCCGTGAATTATTTTCTGTCGTTTTCTTATCTAAAAGCTGTAGTGCCACATCATGATTTTACTTTAGATTTTCACCTCACAGAGATACTTTACAAACAAGGGTGTAGGCTCCATTGCAACAAACGGGGAAAGAAAACTGTCAATGGCGCTTTCTGAGCTGCGTTGGTGCGTGTAATTTTTGGCGAAGGGCATTAAGGTCAGAGAGACCTCTGAAAAATACGTTGTGGGCGCCAGTTATCGCTTGCTAGACGTACCATTTCATATACAAAATTTATTTCTGAGTAGTATTTTGTTCTCTGTTTTACTCGCGCTGAATCTACACAGTGGAACCTTTAGATTGCAACACCTTGCTCTTTGGTAGGATTCTGCGTGCTGCAATATCAACATTTTTACGCAATGCAATAGAGCCAATTTGGAGAGGAGGCTGCCGAAAAATTGTTTGACAATGCTGAATTGTTTGTCTTGGTTATTACTTATCAAAAACACGTAGGATAAATGAAGAATTATACAAAAAGAATGCAGAAAAACGAAAATATTAAGAAATATTTAAAAATATGTACTTTTGTGAAAAATATGTAAATATATGTACTTTCGGGTAAAATATGTAAATATATGTACTAAAAAGTCATCGGTTTTAGGCCCTAATCGACATGAAACGTAAATATATTATGGTTTTGACTTGATAGAGTTAACATACGGAAATATGTAATTACATAATTATCCGGGCCCTAGTTATGAGGTTCTGAATATCGCCCTCTTGGGCGTTTCTATTTATCGCGTACTGCGTTCTATTTGAAACATGTTTTCAGGTGAATATTTTTAATTTGTGTATATAGGGACACAAAGTAGAAGAAGGAAGAAGTCCAGAACTACTATTTTTAGCTCTGTAAAAAATGAAATGCGGGCCTGGTTCCGGAGCGCAGTGATACCTGCGGCAGCCAGGAACTGCGCAGTCCGAGAGTTTGTTATGCCTTGTGCATGATGTTGTCTTTTATGTTGTATCTTGGGTGTTCCTTTGCAAATCATCGTGTAGTAAAAATCCAGTTCCTTCCCAGTTCTATCTCTGCCCGTATGTAGTGTGAGTGTGGCGTGAATGTGACTGGCTGTGCGTGGGGAGTAAGCTCCCTTGCGGGTCTTTGCACTGGTATGTGAGCGCCTCCTGGCCATGAAATCCCCTACCCGTAATCGAAAGCAAGTGCTGTCACATGTTTACAAGTTACTAGAGGTATAAACAGTTCCCAGCCGCAGTTGAATAAGGAGTTATAGCGGAATGTCGAAGTGGATCATAAGGTTAAGGCACTTTAGAATAAAAAGCCAATGGAGTTCACTGAGGCTTGGGAATTTTAGCTGATAACCGAAAGGTTAAGTTAACGTTAAATCTCGATGACAACGACGACGACGATGCTGCTGCTGATGATGAAATAAAACTCGGCGGCAGTCGATGTTTATAGAGTGGTCACAGTCGTCAGACAAAAACGTCGACGGATGCTCATTGCACGTTTTTTCTTCTTCGCGGTTCAGATGTATTTCAAAACTTTTGGAATCATCGGAAGTCGCCTTGCCAACACCGATACTTCTCCCTGTACCATTAATATGGTGTTGAACGGTCTCGCTCGTGGTCTTCCTTGAAAAATGCTCTTGGGAGTAAAAAGAAAGCGACTTGCCAGCAGGAAACAAGCAAAAACGAATTAAATCGAAGATCGAATACGGAAGTAAAGAAACGGAGAAAAGCTCATTGTAGACGACGAAGTCTGTCTTCAGAGCGAAAAATGTAAAACGTTTTTAATTTATTTTGTTTCGTCTTTTGGGTTAGGCAACATGTCAAGAACGTAAAAGCAATTTCCTAAAGATCTTTGACACATTCTAGCGATTTTGGAGTTGCGATATTTATATTTTCATATTACGTGGGGGTCATATATGGTACAAATTTTTCAAATGTGAAAAAACATATCTTTGTGATTATTTTTTCAATTGGTGACCCTCTAAAAAAAACTACGAAATGCGTGTTTTGAGTACATATCCTGGATGAATATGTGATGGACAGTTAAGGCTAATATCAGAATTATTTATTTATAAACGACATCTTTAAATCTTTATGGACGAAATTGGAAATGCAATATGTAGCAAAATTTACATAACCGTTTATAACAATGAATAATTACAACGACGGAACGCTTCGTCCTTTTAGTGGCGATATAATCGGATTTGGCTGTACAACAAAGATTTTTCGAATCTTTTTCAGGAAGTAACTTGTATATTATTCGCTGTTATTATGACTTCCATAATTACTTTTATTATATACTATTGAAATTGAATATCCTTCATGTTATTATAAGTCATAAGCGCTCTCAAAAAGAGATTCAAACAACGCACGAGCTTAACTCAATTCAAGTAAGTAAATTTTTGGGCTTGATTTAAATGTACAATCGATACAATCGCATCCTTTCCGGTTAAATACAGCTCATTTACGGATTATTCGCTGCAGAACATGTACGTTTCTACTCGCATAAAAGTGACACGGACCGCATGCACTTGACATCAATAGAACTTGTATTTAGATATTGCTTGCGTTCCGCTTCAATACGATCGTTATTAATTACCAGCACTGAATATTGTGTTTGTTTAATCTCATCACGCGAAACGAATTTAAAACTGCCGTCGAGCGCCCTAACCTCGGGGCTAACTTGGCGGCAAAAGAAATAAGCGGCAAAGCGGCGCCTGTATAGCAAACAAACTTTCCGCAAACTTTGAAGTCGTTTCCCACGCGAAATTAAAAATGCCTCCGCGCCTCCACAACGCGGCGCCGGATGACATCTTGCTGCCGGTAGTTGTCGCGCCGTAGCCCCGGGCCGGCTCCGACCGCCGAAATGGTGGTTGGGAGTAACGGCTCAGCGGCGGCGTGCGTACCGTCACTGCGGCGGCAGCTGCAGCATCCCACCCGACCCCTGTCAGGTAATCTCCCGTGGAAGACGGATTTTTTTTTATTCACTAAATGTGAGATACGCTGGTGCCCGACGTAGGGATTTAAAATGTTCCCGCCCGAGGACTGTTACGCGCTGTCGCATAAAACGTATGATACTTTCTAAAATATTAATGGATAGATTTTGTGCTCGAGGAGGATTTTGAAAGATTCATTACCTTTTTATTTGATTTATCATTTTTTAAACATTTCTTCGCTTCTGTGCGATTTAGCGCTTTGCCTGGGATTTTTTTTGAGCCTTTGCCTATTCTGCCTGATTAGTGAGTGATATGTTACGTCGACCAAATGGTGAAGTCTTTCTGTAATTTGTTTTTTATGTTACTCGTATTCTGCGTTTCAAATACATCGGAAACTCGAATCATCACAAATCACAACCAATACAGTGGCAGTCTTGACCTGTTTCTGCGGAAGTGATATTACGGAACGGCTTCTACGATCATCAGACCATGGTAACTCTTTCCAAACGGTTCGTTATTTGATTTCCAGGTGACATTCACATTGTACTGTTCATTGACCTTGCAGGGAACAACTGAAAAAAGTGCCGAATTGTCGGAGGATCCGGTTCCTCTGCTTGTAGGAAACTCTCCGCCCTCTGGCACGCTCTGAAAGCCTGCGGCGACGTTTTTACCTCTCCAGCGGTTACTCACTCATAAAAGATGGATTGCTGTTCCTGGGGGGGTTTTCCCCGCGGATAATCTGCGTTTCGTTTTTTGGTGTGCGTCACGTCGAGTAAAAAGAATACGAAGTAAATGTGAATGAATCTCAATGCATCCGTTCAGCCGCTTGAAGAAAGTGTTTTCTGCATCACCTACCTCATTTGTGATATATGAATTATCTCTACCATTGTTCAGAAGTAATTGTGCCAATGCATTCATGATTTGAAAGTTACTTTATTTAGGTAAGCAGATTTAATTTACTCTCATCATGAAAGATATTTTATCATCCTCCTCTTGTCCAGGTGTAATTTCTTGGGACCAGATCGCGTGAAATTTCATGGAAACATGATACGCAAACCAAACTGCACATTCTGTTTATTTTCACAATTTCGCGAGGTATTAAAAATTATAGAATGATCAGCTCAGTTTTAATCTCGAATTTATTTAATCCTTGAGTTAGACTTCAAAAACGGCGGATTTTTTCTGAATCTACTTGTCTGTATAAGCAAGAGACATAAAGTCAACTTCTAACACTCTTTGATTGAAATACAGCTTTAAATAATTTGTAGTAACGAGAGGGTATTAATTTCTTATAAAATATTAATATTGTAAATACTTTGTAATAATATGATATTATACGTAATCGTATAGTAACCGCGCATACTGTAAGTTAATAACAATATTAAGTAGAAAATAAAGACATTCTATATCTTATTTTATTCCTCACCGTTAATATATTATGTTCCCTCACTTTTAATATATTATATTCCCTCACCATTGACAATACAGGTGACTAAATCTTTACTGCTGCTAAGAAACACTTATTAGAATGTGCCAATTAAGTTTTGCATTTTAAATGTTTGTTCTCTGAGGTGACCTTTGAATCTGCGGACAGTTACTTATTTCTTTGGTCTTTGACTTTCGCTGTGTCATCTAGATGAAACTCCCTGTTCTAACTGCGTCTGCGGGAGTGTTTCCCCTGCCGGCGGTCGCGAAGTGCTTAACGCGAGGCCTTCCGCGGGCGACCGCATTGCTGCGGCGAGCCTCGCGCCCTGCGGCCAGGCGGAAGAGCGGCGTCTTACGGCCGCCCGTGACGTCAGCAGACTCGAGGCGACCGAGCCGCTGGCGGTGTGCAGGCCCCACCCCCGCCTGTCCTTCCCCCCCTCATCCTCCTCTCCCTCCTCCTCCTCCCGCCCTCGCCGCCGCTCCCTTACGTAAGTGGAATCCTGTTAGGGCTCTGTGAGCTGCTACCGGATACTTTTCCATTGGCATTTCGTCAGGGCGGCGAAGGGTGCCCTGCAGACTGCGATGTATTACTCGTTCACTTTACATTTGCAGACGGAGCGCTGCGATCTGTTTACATGAGGTCACCGCCGACTGAATGAGAAACGCGCATCTGCAGTATAGATACTGACCGTTTAATATGATATAGACGGCGGTGAGCAGCACACAGAACCCCGGCGGGGCAAGAACATAACCATTAAGCAGTAGATAAGTGCAAAGAAGAAATAAAAATATTGTACGTGAATGTTATGAATAGCGTGTGGCGTGATCTATTTTATCGTATATTACCTTAATTATATAAGTGTATATATATTATATATACACTCCAGCTTACTGTCAGAAAGGCATAATTCGTCAGCTGTGTCCGTAGCGCTTGTGCTGCCTTCGGAGACAGCTGATTGGTCAGATGCTGATTGACATCGGGACCATTCGTGTATTCTCGGTTGTGTGTTCGGGCCTTCACTTTCAAAACAACATTAGTTCGTAATTCTGCCGTCTGCAAATGTAAAGTGAACGAGTAATACTTCCTAAACGTGGCCATGTTCGCTATCTGTGAGGTTAACTGGATGGGCGTATGAAATAGTCTGTGGGAGCGGGTACGCGGGCCTGTAGCTTTGTTTTGTTATGATGATTCTGCATTCATATCAATCCGAGTTACGAGAGATGAGGATATGTTGGGTGACATCGTGAATGGAACAAAGTAAGTGAATGAGTCAGGTGAGACAAGGATATCCCTTATAAGAGTTCTGTGAAAAACTCTTAGAATTCGAGAGAATAATGCATGTTAACATAAAAGTGAATGAATAAAATAGAAAATTCAATGTTTTAGAGCGAAATTATAAAATTATTAGTTGACGTTCGAAGTGCGAACAAAGAAATCCTGGAGGGCCCTGCCAAAGCGTGGGAATTTGACTTGACATACTGTAATCATCAAAAAAATATCTTATTTTGAATTTAAAATGTTTTCGTTTTGAAGAATGAATATTTTGTTTTTAGTTTGTGACATTACAGTTGTCACTTCATATTCAATGATGTAAATTTACGGCTAAAATTCTGGAGCAGAATAAAAGTAGAGAACAAATAACATGAAAATTCTAGTATTTCTAACATTTGTAACAGAATAAAACGTCTCCGAGATAATTTCATCTACACAGAACGCCACTCACTGCAAAGCAGAGGGACATTGTTTTTAGTAATTAACTCCGCTTTGAAATTCGTCCTATTTTCCGCTTACGCGCCGAATTTCTATTCTATTGACGTAGCGGTAAATTAATTTCGAATACCACATTGTAATCTCTCAGTTATAAACGCGGCGAAAACCGCTCTTTTTTTCACGGGCGATGTTCATTAATTGGAGGGCGGGCGGGCGCGTGGAATGTGCTTCGCTTGAAAGCCAAAGGGCTGGGGATCGGGTTGCAGCAGCAGCGGCTGCGCGTCAGGGCACGGCGGAGGCAAGGGCAGCCGCCCTGCCACACAGTCGCCTTGTCGCCTACCCGCCCTTTGCATTTTTTTTTCCCCTCTGGCCTTCTTGTCACCACCCTGTGTGCGCCCGGTTTGCTTCGCTTCGTTTGTGAGGCTCGGGGATTCAATCGATTGGAATCGGAATTGGCTTCATTTTATGGTGATTACGCTGTTCTTGAACTTGCCTCGAGGCTTCCTCTCAGTTCGCAATCCGCGGGCTGTTGAGGTTGTTGCGGATTGTTGCCAACAATATTATGAGCGCTGTTGGCTCAAGGTTCTAGCACTCTAAATCAGGGATATAGAAGTGGGGGCTTCGACCCCCAATTTTATACGGTAGATCGTAGTTTATTCCCCGCGGTGAGCCTCGTTGATTTCATTCACGATCTGTCATTTTGCTAAGCAACTGAAAAAAAGTTTGCTGGTTTGTATAAAGATATGAGTATTCGAAAAGGTTGGCATACGAATTTTAGTGCATGAGTATATTGCCCGTGCACAAGTATATTGTACGAGTAGTGGAAAGTATTAGAATCGATCTAGACATTTCACAGATGGGGAATTATATGCGGCATACCGTGTGTTACAAAAGAAAGTGTAATTCTTAAAGTGTTTTATTTAACCTACGTTTGTCGCGATTGGCCGCGGGGCAAGTTCACAATACTATCCTATCATATTAATAAATGAATAAGTTACATTTCTTCCAAAGCATTACAGTGCGTGCGGTGTGAATTTCACGAAACCAAGGCGAGGAAAAAATTCGGTTTGCTGCGCATCCCTCCGTTTAATAAATGTAATGTTAATAGTTTTAGGTGTTTATTATTGCTGATGAATATTTAGAACACTTAAAGTATCGATTACGAATTTCTTCTGTCTGCCTTATAGCTGGTGCCATCTCCAGTTTCCTCCATTAATGTCTCGTGTGTTCTTTCTCCGTAAATGCCTGTAATAATAGCTTTCACGCTTTTGGTATCATCTGCTTCGCCCCCCACGACTTGCATTCTACTACTCTTGCTATAGTTCCGTTGCTGGGTTTGCTGAGTTTGCCGTCACAGATGACGAAAGGTTTGCATTTACGTGCTAATTTCAAGTTCGTTTGTTTTTTCGGACGTCGTGTTCACACGCTTTTCGGTTCCTGTACTCATGAGTCATTTCTTATGTTGCAACCTGGCGTACTTTTCCTCCTCTTTTTTTCTTTTAGACATTCTACGACTTTCTTCGGTCGCGTTCCCATTTCCAATCCTCTCAGTTTCTTCCTCGTACGAATTCCACAGATAATTATTAAGGTTGAGTGTTCTGTGATTCAAGCTAAACATTTAGTATTCATAGCTCTTGGTCAGTTGTATGTAATATTTTCGTGTTCGATGTGAAAATACGTTAAATGTACTATTTATTTATTTATTTATATTATTTTTAATGATGTGTTCGAGTAATGTGGCTGTGAAAAAGGATGGAGGAAGGAAATACATAAATGGACTGATAATAAAAAAAACGAATGCTCAGATTATGATGCAAAATAATTTAACCCTAGATCACAAAGGCAACTCGTACCAAGCATTATTACAAAGATGTAATCTGACAGACTACTTGGGTAAAAATAAAGAAAACTCAGTTTTACAAGAACCACTAAGTTTAATGGATTGAACATGTATTATATGTTCCAAAATATATTTTAAGGTTTTTATATAGATTTACCTAAATGACTCTAAAAGCGGACACTTGCTTGATGTTGTCCTCACTTGCTTTTGAGAAGAGTTCACAGAGTGTACTCCTCCTTTCTATGATCGCCATCGTCTCATTATGATTGCCAAAGTGTTCAGAACAAAACTTAAATGCTACAAAGTCAAGGAGTATGTATTCATTATTCTCAATATTAGCCAAGGACAGCGCCAAAAAATAATGATGTGTGACTACAAAGGCGTTGACTAGTGGACGCCGCGAGTTAAAATGGGGTATACCTGAAATAGCCACGCGCAGAAGGGTCACTGGCTAATCTCACAATGAAGGTACACAAGAGATTGAGAAACGGGGAGTGAGTGGAAGGGGTGGGGGAAGCTTTCAGCACTAGTGGCGTGGCAGACGAACCTTTGAAATCTAGGATAGCGTCAGTTCCTTCGTCATTTCATGTACATAGATTTTTTTTTTGAAATATCGATGCTCAAAATTAAAACATTGATGTTCCGTTGTCAAGAAAGACTCAATCATGCTCGCATTGAGTAATCACGGTTCCCTTTAGGGAAGCAAGGGGAAACGCAACACGCCGCACATGTGCGAATGATCGCGGAGGGTGCGTTGCATAACCGGTCAGGCGCAGCGTTGCACTCATTATGCAGCGCAGGGCCTTTCCTTCAACCCCGAGGGCCTCCGCCTGCCGGCGCCTCTGCGAGCGCGGCTGCCGACGGCAGCGGCGTCTAGGTATGCGACATCGCTAAAACATCGATGCTCAAAAATTTAAATCATCAATGTTAATAACATCGACTCTAATCCATCGAGGTTTTTCAAACATCGAATGGTGGTGCCTCTAACGGGGAGGACATGGGTTTAGTCCCCACTGTGACAGGTTTTTTGACACTAGCTAG